>JAGDYQ010000161.1:252640-375140 GCA_021962125.1 Bulinus truncatus
CAATGTCGTCACCCAAATATTGCAGTGTTGGATGTACAATGTCGTCACCCAAATATCATGGAATATTGTGTTACCTGCGGATAAGTCGACCCTGTTATTTTCAGTGAATTTTAAGTCATACATTTTTCGACTCATACACGAGTATCAACGGTAAGTAGTTCTCCTTTTTGAAACTGCTGAACTTGGGTTTGTTTGCTATACTAGGTACTTCCCCTTGTTGAAACTACTGGACTTGACTTTGTATACTATACTAGGTACTTACCCTTGTTGAAACTGCTGAAATTTTGATTCTAGGCAATACATCTATTAAAACTACATGATATGATTTGTTTACCTATTTACCAAAGGTATAATTGGTGTACTACATGTAATGAACTATTGTTTTTCCCCACTTATAGTCAGTATATAATTTGCCAGTTGGAACACACTCCTACGTACCAAGCCGCTTCATAAGAATTTATTTGTCTGCAATTATCTAAAATTTAAATGGGTTTTGAACAATATTTTTACTTCTTTGATATCCAACAAAAAATATGTTATTTTGACAAAAAACAACGATACGTTTTGTATCTTTAAACTTATGAAATTTATTTGTGGTACTTCGGTACTTATTTTTGTTTCTTTATGATAGCATATTGTCCTCAAGGCTTCTATGGTGAGAACTGTACACTAGGATACTCTTCGACCAGTAAAGATTCCACCTGCAGTGATTATGGATACTGCGCTAGCTGTCTACCTGGATTTGAAGGAAATGTCAGTGAAAAGGGTATTACACTTTTAACTTTTTAACAGTTTCTGTTATTAAACTTTCAAAATTGTCAAGACTTAAATACATATCTTGCATGAATGAATTGATTTCTTTTTTTAAATATTTACCTGATAGTTTTAAGGTGAAATCACTTAGACACGTCTATGCAATATAGTTCTATTTATAACATGATTATGTTACATCTTTTGGAGACGTTCGACTTGTTTATGTCTTATTCCAGCTAAGTGTTATTTGTAAGGCTGTTACTGCTGCTGGGCAGGAGGTAATGTGGTTGATACAATGATATGTAGCCATTAACGAATCACTTGCATCTAGTATAAACTATTGACCACCAAGCGACTGTTATTGTAGTTCCCTTCTTCATCCTCACAATAGCCGCTATACCAATGACCATGGAACGCCACATTGTGGGAACATAAACCAAGACATACATTAAAAAAAAAACTTTATGAAACATCATTTTAATCACCTAAATAAGTGTGAAACAAATTTAAAGACATCAAATATATAAATCACACAATGTTGCCTAAAATACTCAATATTCATTAGTTACCATTTTATGTGCTTTTTATTTATTTTAACGAAATATTCTTACTACTTTCAGCAAAGAAAGATAACTCCAGGAATTTTACGTACGCCCTGGCTACGGGACCGTATTTACGGTCTCCATTTATTTTTCCAGAGACCGTATATATGTTCGCATGCTTTGGATCACCTAAAGCATTAGCTTCTATCAAGTAACTGGCATATGCCAAACTTGCATACTATGTATGTATTTTCCTCTTATGTAGCAAAGTAATATGCATCAATTGCCGTTTCAGTTAAAACTTAAAGATACCACTCTCTAATGACTTCCATTATCTGCATTTGAAAGGAGAATACATTCAAATAGTAATCTGAATATTTAAGAGATATTTAAAACGTATCTTTTTATCACGGCTGCTATGTAATTCCAATACAGTATAATACACATCCGACACACAGAATGCAAAGTTGAGGTATCCAATAACCACTTTGTAACCAAGTCTTGGTTGTTAACACCTACACAGCTGTTATACAGATGAAGTCATTGTAAAATAATATCTACTTCCTGGAGACTTCACGCTCAATTTAGTCAAAAAATTTTATTTTTCTTTTTTTATAATTAACAAGCGACTAGAATTTATGACGTAGACGACATCAACATTTGTCTGAGCAAGAAGAATTAACACCAAACACACTGGAACACTCTCTTGTACAGCTTCTGTACACTTCAAAAATAATGATTACTTAGACACTAATCAATCTAGTAAGTTTGACAGTATTTATTTCACTTGAAAGTTCTTAATTCAATTCTGATGGACATGACTTATAGCGGATGGATGGTCGTGCGGTAAAACGCTCGACTGTTTATCTGAGTGTCTTGTGTTCAATCTCCGGGGAAAACCAAGGGAATGTATCAAGTCAATGTCTCACATTGCTCTATTTCCCCAGGTCTCATATTGCTCTATCTGTTATGCAACGTCAATGAAAACATCACTTGGACTCCACGGCTAAATCATGAAATAGTTGAAACCACACAGCAGCCACCAAATCTGATGACAGTGACGTCACATACTTGTGACACCTACGTCATTTACATCGGGGCAAACAACGTATTCATTACCATTCACCTTTCTTTAAACGAAATGCAACAATTATCTAACAATCACATAATATGAATTAGCACCAAAGCAATTATCTAAACGATTATGTTATTTAATTGTCAGATTCATCCATGCTGGCTACTCTCTATCTCGCTGAAGTCCATTATATGTGTTCTGTCTATTCCTTGTACCAGTTGAACACGTTAAATCTCTGGTCGGTACGTCGACTGCACATGGTGAGTAAGGTGTTTTGCCGACCACTGGTCGTATTGGTGAGTTGTCGATTGTTCTGTTCGTTTCAGGCCACGACCAGGGCTCGATTTAACGCCGGGGACATCCAGGGCTCTGATTTAGCTAATGTATCCCTGCCGGGGACATCCCGGGCTCTGCTTAAGCTAATGTATCCCTGCCGGGGATGAAACATTTTTTTTTTAATTTTATTTCTTTTCATCCCGGCACTGTTTTTTTTTTTCTTAAATCAAGCACTAGCCACCACTAAAGGTTCTCTGCCATCTTGTTGAACGGTGTCAGCTTGTGCCGTATGGGGACTCGATTGAATGCATATGTGCCATCATCCTCACCATGCACATAGTATGCCACCAGACCGCGCAAAGGGTAACATCTTTATCAAGTTCCCAACCTGGTTTCTCACTTGACAAACATGTGATCAATACATTTACCACAAGACAAACAACGACACTATTTATCAAGTTGTTTGTTAGTTTGTTGGTTTGTTAGTTTGTTGGTGCCTTAAGTGTCTAGTTTGACTGGTACAGGTGTTAGAGTTTGGTCAATGTTCCCGTGACTCAGTGGACAGATAACGGGTACGGAACACACCGGACAATCAGAGCATGGTGGTCACACAGGACAGTTAGTCCGAATCTTTTGAGTAGTGTCACGTGGTAGTCTCACGGGCGAGTCTCGAGGTTGAAGAAAGTTTATTGAGTGAAAGTGTAACTTCATTGATGTTGTCTTGAGATGTATTGTATTGTAAACACCATAAATTAAAGGGAGTGAAAGTGTAACTTCATTTATATTGTGTTAGATGTATTGTATTGTAAACACCATAAATTAAAGGGAGGGAAAGTGTAACTTCATTGATGTTGTGATGAGATATATTGAATAGTAAACATCATGTAAAAAAGTGCAGTCGTTATATTATGATGGAACTAAGCGTGATTATTATAGAACTATACCGGAGTAAGATAACACTATATGTAAGGCTGTCTTTATACCGGAATAAGATAACACTATATGTAAGGCTGTCTTTATACCTGGATAAGATAACACTATATGTAAGGCTGTCTTTATACTAGGATGTGATAACACTATATGTAAGGCTGTCTTTATACTGGGATATGATAACACTATATGTAAGGCTGTCTTTATACTGGGATATGATAACACTATATGTAAGGCTGTCTTTATACTGGGATATGATAACACTATATGTAAGGCTGTCTTTATACTGGGATATGATAACACTATATGTAAGGCTGTCTCTATACGGCGCTGTTCAATGCAGTCGGCATACAATATCAGTCAGGTCTGAACAATTAACCCCTAATACAACTGGTTCAGAGATAAATTAGTAGGTCACCATTTATAATACAAACATCTGGTCTGTGTTCTGAGAATAATCATCATCATCATCATCATTGCCCGTCACTCCTATCGGGGTATGGGCCACCAACTAAAGTTCTCCAGCGACTTCTATCCTGAGCCATTCTCTCCAGCTGCTTCCAACTGAACCCCATCCTGGTGATGTCCACTTCAAATTCTCGCCTCCAGGTGTTTCTAGGCTAGGACAGGAGGAAGAAGAAAGCAACAGTCAACAACAGTAAAACTAGATCAGCTAAAGGCAAAGCTCAAGAAGAATACACAGAAGCACACAACAAAGTGAAGAGAAGTATTAGGAAGGACAAGAAAGACTATGTGGATGGATTGGCAGCTGAAGCAGAACAGGCAGCTTACAGTGGAAACATGAAAATGTTATATGACATAACAAAGAGACTTTCAGGGAGGACCAACAAACCAGAAAGACCTGTCAAAGACAAGCAAGGGAAAGCTATTAATGAATTCTGAGAATAATAGTTACAAATAATTCACAGTTGTTTGATAGTAATTGAGCTGATCAACTGATTTCGTTTGATCAAGCAGGACACAGTCAACAGAAAAACTTCACCTCAATATTATTTTGTTCTGTTTTGATTCAGAAGTTAATAGACATTACACACAGTGCAATACTTCAAATTTCGCAGACTGAAACAAGGCATAAATAAAACGTGTCATTTCTTTTACATCCAAACAAATAATCGTAGTAGTAGCACTGTGCAGTTTAATGGCTTAGCCATATTCAAAAATAAAAAAAAAAGAAATAATAATTGCTTTTGCATTAGCCCAACTTCCTGTATAAATGTTATTCGCATACAATAAAACAGATTTAAATCTTAAGTCTTTCAAACCGTATCGATCGCCATATTTTGTAATGTAAAACCTTTTAAGCTGAAATTAAATTTTATATGTATAGATGATGTGAGTAGACGATGCAATAACTGCGTTTAAGAATAGTTAAATATTTGTAATTATCATTTTTATAATTTTCAGCTATATTGGATGCAGTGGCGTAGCGAGCTTTACTCGCGCCCGGCGCACAATACTTTTTAGCGCCCCATCCCCATTCGAAAACCATATATTATATGCCATTCGGCGATAGTAGTGCCCTCAGCATGATGCAACCCTCTTGCCCCAATCACTACGCCAATGGCAAGCTGACCTAAACTAATTTCATATATCTGTGTATGAAAATTTGTTTGTTTTTTATTGATGCAAGCTTACAATGTAAGATGATATGTAAGATTCTCATGATATTACAGGAAATACATCATCTTGGGTTTAAAGGTCAGTGGCTATCTAAGTCTTAGAGTTTATTTAAACCTAACCACGGTGAGGTCATACACATCTTTTAAAACTGATTTAGATATAAACGTAATTAATAACTGACAATATCTAACGAAGAAATATATCTGCTCAGATCTCTAAAAATTACATTCAATAAAATAAAATAAGTATACTGTAGCTAGATAAACGATAACTTGAGTAGAATTTCAAAGAAATATTCAGTTATTGCCTATTCAACATGATGTGTATTTAAATATAATAGTTGTAATTAGTTGACACCATTACGGAAAATAAAAATCTATTGCACTCTACACATTTGTGGAAAGACTGGGGGGGGGGGGGGGGACTTTAGATAAATTAAACATTTGTATTTAGGTCAATAGTAGTACTGTGGGTACGGATATATAGAACACATTTTTAAAGTAATAAGTAAATAGTGAGATTTGGGGATATACATAAAGATAATATTCTGTAGAAATAAATAGTAACGTGGACATATAGAGCATTGAGATATCGGTAACGTCTAGAAAAAAAAAAGTAAATATTGGGATTGGGCGGGGGCATAGATGAAGAAAACATTTTGATGAAATCATTTGTCTAATTGGGGGGAGGGGGTTGTAAATACAGAGGGGGTATATAAAAGTAACATTTTGAATGGTACATGATATAATTGGGATAGAAGTAAATACAGATGGGAAGGATAAAGGTAACATTTTGAAGAAGTACATAATATAATTGGCATGGAGGTAATACATATAGGATAGATAAAGGTAACATTTTGAAGAAGTACATGATATAATTGGCATGTATATAAATACAGAGGGGGTAGATAAAGGAAATTATTTGTAAGAAATAAATAATTGTTGGGATGAAAGGGATTGAGATATTGATTATAGTTTGGAGAAGTAAATGGTTAGCAAAGATAAAGTGATAACAGTTTGAAGAAATTAATAAATGATACAATAAAAGAAAACGGTTAATAAATTATTTAAATGGAATAAAGAAATAATGGTTGGAGGGATGGTTAATGAGATAAAAAAAACATAATTTTGAACATATAATTGGTAGACTGGGGAAAAGGACTAGATGACATGTAGTTCAACTGACAAAGTTATGTAAAGGGGGGAAAAAGGTAAATTTTAATTTTGTATTCTATTGAAATAATTGTGAGACTCCATGTGCAAAATCAAGATGCATGCAAGAATTGAAATTATAAAAAGTGTCCTACCTTAAGGCTGACTTCATTGGGCAGGTTGAGATCTAGGTGTGTGTCTGGAACATGGAGCTGGAACATATCCGTAACGTAGAGCTGGAAGATGTAGCTGGAACATATCCGTAACGTAGAGCTGGAAGATGCAGCTGGGACATGGCTGTAACGTAGAGCTGGAAGATTCAGCTGGAACATGGCTGTAACGTAGAGCTGGAAGATGCAACTGGAACATATCCGTAACGTTGAGCTCGAAGATGCAGCTGGAACATGGCTGTAACGTAGAGCTGGAAGATGCAGCTGGAGCATGGCTGGAACGTGGAGCTGGAAGATGCAGATAGGACATGGCTTTAACGTAGAGCTGGAAGATTCGGAGGATGCAGCTGGAACATGGTTGGAACGTAGAGCTGGAAGATGCAGCTGGGACATGGCTGTAACGTGGAGCTGGAACATGGCTGTAACGAAGAGCTGGAAGATGCTGCTGGAAATTGGCTGTAACGTAGAGCAGGAAGATACAGCTGGAAGATGGCTGTAACGTAGAGCTGGAAGATGCAGCTGGAACATATCCGTAACGTAGAGCTGGAAGATGCAGCTAGGACATGGCTGTAACATAGAGCTGGAAGATGCAGCTGGGACATTACTGAAACATATTCGTAATGAAGAGTTGGAGGATGCCGCTGGAACATGATTGTATCGAAGAGCTGGAAGATGCTGCTGGAAAATGGCTGTAACGTAGAGCAGGAAGATGCATCTGGAAGATGGCTGTAACTTAGAGCTGGAAGATGCAGCTGGAACATGGCTGGTACTTAGAGCTTGAAGATGCAGCTGCAAGATGGATGGAACGTAGAGCTAGAAGATGCAGTTGGAACATATCCGTAACGTAGAGCTGGAAGATGCAGCTGGAACATGGCTGGTAAGTAGAGCTGGAAGATGCAGCTGGAACATATCCTTATCGTACAGCTGGAAGATGCAGCTGGAACATGGCTGTAACGAAGAGCTGGAAGATGCAACTGGAACATGGCAGGAACATATCCGTAACGAAGAGTTTTAGGATGCAGCTGGAACATGGCTGTAACGAAGAGCTGGAAGATGCAAATGGTACATGGCTGGAACGTAGAGCTGGAAGATGCAGCTGGGACTGGCCGTAACGTGGAGCTGGAAGATGCAGCTGGAACATGGCTGTGACGTAAAGCTGGAAGATGCAGCTGGGACACGGCTGGAATGTGGAGCTGGCAACCTAATTGGAAATCTTCCCTTTTTGTAAGTTGGTGTTTTTTTTTTTCTCTTTGGATATAATCATTCACTGAAAACTTCAAAATCAATATTTGTGTTTTAAATTCCTCTGGAGAATGATTGCATGTTACAGTTCATATGCCATTAGATTTAATGGAGTACAAGTATATACTTAATTCTGCAGAGTTTAAATTAGCTTAAAAAAATATGTCTTTAAAGAAAGAGACTAGAGCCTGTACTGATTCACTGAACACAATATTTCCAAAAAGCCTTAACATATCCTAAAAACCTTTGCTCATTTGTAGGAGTAAAACAAAAAGAAAATAAAATTAAAATCATTCATAACAAGCTAAAAACTAAACATAATACAATCTGACCAACCTATTTATGTTTATAGAAAATAACCTGAAAAATCCAAATAGAAACATCCAAGCAAACACTTGATAAGACATCTAGAAAGTATCTCTGTAATTAATCAATGAGCTCTGTTATACTGTCATCTGATGGCTTTATGTAAATTAAACTATTTATAAATTATGATTTGATGGACTAACAAGTCTTTCAGCTTCTATGACAAATAACACAAATATTTCCATAAATTACACAATTGCAATTAACCTCCGTTCAACGAAATAATACAATAAGAAAAGAATAAAATGCACTTTGTAAAAACACTTTCTCCTTAATACAAAGTGAATGAATCCAAGTAGAAATATCACAGACAGCAATTGATTCAACGAACAACTTTACAAATGGCCGAAACAGCTGCACATGGTCCAAAAACATAAGAGGACAGGTCAATAGAAAAGTCCAGTTAACACTGCTTCCCCCACCATCCACAACCCGTCCCCTGTGGATACTGTTCATTGAACCATGCAGACACTAACACCCAGCTCTACACTGTGTGTAATATTTGCCAATGCCTGATGAACTTTTTGTTTTACAGATTGGACTGATGTCCTGTTAGCCTTGTGCGAAATTAAACATAACATAAGTCATATCAACAAAAAAAAAATTACCAAAAAAAAAAAAAATGTATTATTGATTTTTAAAATGGATGTAAATTATTGCGATAATATTATGTATCATTTCCCGCATAGCTGTTGTACGACCTTTATTATTCTTATATGAATTTTGTTTTCTTGATGTGAAAGATTCTAAAGCAAGAATACTTCTTATAGGAAATAAAATTAATAAAATATTTAAAAAGGCAATATAGTATAAAAAGTGTATTGTTTAGACTTGCAGTATCATAGATAAAAATGTTCATGTTGGTGGTTGTGGCGACAAATTTGAATGAATTGAAAAGGTAAAATGTAAATATTTCATTTTTTACCTGTTTACTAAAAAACTAGGCCAATAAGACGCGAAAATCTTAAATATAAATATTGTTTATTGAGGGCGGTTGCGCAGACTTTACACATAAAGAAATTATAATTAATATAGTATATCAGGGATTTTATAAGCCGGTAGATTAATATATGCATATGACCTTCTGACTTAAAAAAACCAAGGTAAGCTATTGTAACTTTAGCACAGAATACTTAAGGTTGACTAATCAAATGCAAGTTGGTGGCAAACATTGCAATTAGGGAAAAGTCAACCACTATTGATTGAATCACACCTCTCTCTCTCTCTCTCTCTCTCTCTCTTTCTCTCTTTCTCTCTCTCTCTCTTTCTCTCTCTCTCTCTCTCTTTCTCTCTCTCTCTCTCTTTCTCTCTCTCTCTCTCTCTTTCTCTCTCTCTTTCTCTCTCTCTCTTTCCCTTTCTCTCTCTCTCCCTCTTTCTCTCTCTCTCTCTCTCTGTTTCTCTCAGTTCTCTCGGTACGACGTTCCGGCGCTTTTTTCAATGTGGAGAAAAAATATTATTTTTTTGTATTTTAACGCTTATTATTAATTTATTATATTATTAATTTGTTAAAATTGAATTATTTTAAAATTGCGCGCAATAAGGACTAAACTACACGCTGGGTTTTAGCTAAAATTTAGTTCATCCATCAATGAATGCCGGCATCTATTGTTTTTTTACAAGAAAGCACTGTATATATATATATATGAAGTTTCCTTAGCCCTAACGGGCCATCGGGGCAGATGAAGTGTAGAATGCATCTGTTTCTATAACCTCGGCATATGAAAGGGTTATGTGGTTAGCACAACGCCCAGCCGCCTTTACTTCCCTTTACTTTATCTTATAATAAATGGCATTTTAACTTTACCTCATTCATTTTATGTTGACTGTAAATACAAATGAATATGAATTAAACGCCACCTCAAGTGAACAAAAGAAAGAATATCAGCAAAACTCAAAATTATAACATTACAATAAATAGAACGTTACAAGTATTAAAACTTCATTTGGAACATTTTTAAATAAAACACAATCTGTATTTATATTCTCAGTTCTGACAGTCGACTTGTCACTACTATGTCACCCATCTCACATTTAATGGGTACCTGACCTAAGTTGGGGAAGTTATAGAAACAGATGAATGCTAAGTCTTCATCTGTCCCGATGACCCTTTAGGGCCTACTGACTTTAATTGTTTTCATACTTGGACTCACAACAGGATGTTAACCTGGAGAGCATTTCCCATGTTTTTCAAATATGTTTGGTGCTACAGCTAGTTCTTTAATAATGTTAATATTTAATTTAAGTCTTAAAACAATGACGTCATTCTATGCATATTTTTTGAATAATAAACTTAGCATTTTGAAAACTTCTGGATAAAAACGTTTTAAATTTTGTGTTGTATTTTTTGTATGTTTGGACTCGCTGAATGATCTTGATGCCAACATTCGAGTGACTAACCGATTATATGTTTAGAACAGTTTCTAGTTTTTAAATAAAAGTGTAAAATCTTATATTACTTTTATTTCTCTTTCGTTGCTAATGACGCCCAAGCAAGATGGAAAGAGGAAGACTGAAACCTAATAATGAGAACGTTATTAAGACCAACTCTATGTATATAAAATAAAACAACTAGATGCTAACGATCTGACATATTTTCTATTGGAAAAAAAAAATTTCTAAAACTGGATGATAAGAACATAATAGAGAATATATATACATGTATGTATATATATATATATATATATATATATATATATATATATATATATATATATAGAGAGAGAGAGAGAGAGAGAGAGAGAGAGAATGTAAGAGGGGTAAATAAAATGAGCTGAAGATAATCATATGTAATATAAATTAATGATAAGATTTTAAAATTATTTGCGCTGTCGACTAATCTATTTTTGACCCAATATAGGGTAAGTCTTATTACTACCACTAGTACCCTGTATATCTACTTAGACACATACTTTTTTCTCCATAACTTCGACGACCATAGTTTAAAATATGTAAACAAAGGATGTGTAATCGGTTTCATTAAGCTAAATTATGCAACCAGGAGTTATGTCCCGTAGAGTATAACATGTTTATTATTAACGGAGAGAGAAAATGTTAATTCTAAAATACAATCCACATATTTCAACGTGTGTTAAATATGTAAACAAATTATTGGCTGCTGTTGTCATTGAGTCGATGTAGCAGGTATAGTAAACATAATGGAAAACGATTGTGTGACTGTTGAGTCCACTGGGGAAATATTTAAACTATGCATTAGCTGCTGTTTTCAGTTAGGGGAAGCACCTAGCTTAGTAATCATGACTGTAGTGACCAGTGTCCGCTGGTAAAATACGTAAACAAAACATTGACTCGTGGTCTCTGGGGAAACACCTAGCTTAGTAAACAAGATTGTTGTGACTTGTGTCCACTGGTGAAATATGTAAACAAGATTGTTGTGACTTGTGTCCACTGGTGAAATACGTAAACAAAAAATGTACAGGTTACTGGTCTCAATGAGGGGAATCACCTAGCTTTTGCATTGACTGGTCTACTGCATGTACTATCAGGTGAGTTTTTGTATACTTTAATCTGGGGAATTCCATAGCCCTATTCATATGGGTCGATAAACAGGTATGATGTCTACTGGAACAAATCGATATACCTGTAATGGTTATTAAAATATTTCCTCAAATAAAAGAATAGTGTTGCAGCCTACTGGCATGTCATGAGCAAGTTTTATCTTTGAGAAGGCGAAATTCAGATGTATGTGGTGCTGATCATTACATTATTATGAAGAGAGAATTAAAATTTTATCTGCAAAGAAAAGCTGCGAATCTATAAAATTTAAGACAATGCACTGTGTTGTATTGTCTTTATTTATCTAGTTTAGTTTCGTATACATGTCCACAGATGCCTTTTTAAAAATTCTAAAGTTTAGGAGGCAAAAAAATAGATGATCATCAATTTCACACTAATAAAATGGATATTATTAAAAAAAACAAGCAATTAAGCCTGTTCCATTCTGGACACAGGACGTGTTAGAGCATTTTCGTATTATGTATCAGTACGTATGCTATCTTTCAGTAAATATTTGTAAATTTTGTAAATGTTTATAAATTCAATTGTGTAATGCATATATCTGAAAAAAGATATTAAAAAGACGTTTCTTTATATTTGAAAACAAAATTATTTTCTCTTAAATCTAACTACAAGTGGTTTATGGTCACTGAAATAGGACTCATAATTGAAACATTCGAAATTGTAGTCATTTAATCGTCCGAAAACTCCGTCAATTGTTGCATAGCTCTGATACTTTCAATTAAACTCAGAACACAAGCTTACTATTTCATTTGATGAGTTTCTTAATAAATCTTGGTGAAACTACGTGCTGCAGTATTTCGCACCAAATGAATGGGTTATTGAACGTACAAGGTGTATATATAATATATAGGAGCCCTGAAGCCCGGCCCTCAGAGGTCCTATCGCGAAATGAACTTTTGATATACACATGGCAGGCCAAGACCTACAAAATGATATATACATCATGGGTATAGGACTTATAGTTGCTGAGATATAGGCGCTCCTTTATTAATATAGCTTATATAGTAAAAAACGGTACTAAGCCCCCTTTTACGGCCCTCAGAGGTCAGATCGCGAAATGAACTTTTGCTGCACACATGGCAGGCCAAGACCTACAAAATGATATATACATCATGGGTCTAGGACTTATGGTTGTTGAGATCTAGGGTGATGACAGACAGACAAAACGGGGACAATAGAGCATTTTTTTTTATAAAATGCTCTAAAAACTCACACACACAGTTAGGTTTAGTATACGTATATGTAACTACATTAGACTAGAGGATTGTGAGGCTAGCAGTCCAAAATGATTCCCTTCCATAACTATAGCTCGGCAACTTTAACCAACTTCTAGTACATACATGGGCAACTTTAATCACATACTTCTATGTATTCATAAATTTATATTTCTATCCCTTACTTATATATATTTTTGTCGTCTCTGTAATAATCAAAAACTAATTGGACTTGCTTTATATTGCCCCTCTTTCATTCCCACATTAGCTGAGAGCACTGTGATCAACACCCTTTCAGATGAATTGTCTGTCTCTGTCTGTTTGTATGTCTAAGTCTTTAAGTATATATCCTTATTTATCCACCTATCTCTACTTATGTGTCTTCATCTCTCAATCTCGTTCCATTCAAACATCCTGTTTTTCTATTAAGCTACCTATATATGTGTTATACGTTAACATATCATATCACTGCAGAATGTGCAGCGTTTGCCTGGGGTATCGGATGCAATGGCAGCTGTAAGAACAGACTGCAACAAAGTCGACGGATCCTGTCCCAGCTGTAAGGCGGGGTTTCAAAACCCAGTCCTGGGATGTAAAATTGGTATTACTAAAAGTTGGCATAAAAAAGTAAAAGCAGGACCGCATCCAAAGTGACAAAAGATGTCATCTGAGCATATACTATGAGGGCGATGAATGAAGTAACTTACGGTTTGACATGAGCCCTTCTTTTGGAAAAAAAATCTGCCTAATGCGCCCATTGCCAAGGGGGGCAACTGTTGGGATTTTTATTTTCCCGCTACGTACAAATATTTTATAACTAAACCTTCAAGGGAGATCAGAATAGTTGATCGTGTTTTATAAAATAAAGCTGTGCCGAATGCTCTCCCCTATCCTCCCCCCTCCTCTCAAACTCGGAAGAACTGGTCTGGGCTAGACGAATAGTGGTTCAATGTCAGATTTTATGTTTTACAGATTGAGTTAAATAATTTGCTGACTAGCACACCCACATATAGATAAAGTGAAACTACATCAAAGCTAATTTAAAAAAAAGCGGCTGACACAACAATGAAAATATAAACGACATACCTAATTAAATGTACATTATCTAGTACTAGTACAGTATTGAATAACTTTCAGTTAGTATTTTCCCAACTTTAACATTTCATTACTAGCGATTTAGCATACCATCAAAAATTAAGAGCTAGAAGTTTAGATAACATTTATAGTAATTATTGTGGGATGGGTAGTTTGCTTTACTTAACTGGATGTGCCCTGATTGTAGACATATGCTGTATTAACTTCCGTAATTCTAATCGATTAATGTTTTTTTTTTTCACGACACACACTTCGAGGACCTATGGTTTAGATTAATCGTAGAATGAAAAGTTGGGGATGTGTGGTGATATCTTGTCCTCTTTGTCTCTCCTGTTTACAGAGTGCAAGGCGTTCCATTTCGATGGGGATTGTCATGGAGACTGTAGGATTCAATGTGCCGGAACGGAAAGCATCGACAAATCCACGGGGGCATGTGAATGCAAGTAACATTCTATATGGGGAAAGTAGGGGGTAAGGGTTCGGGGTCTTGGGGAGAAAGAATTTCATGATATAATGAAATCTAAATCTAGTGGCCCATTGTCAATAAAACACAGGAAGAGAGATGAATTGAAATATATAAATCGAAATATGAATTTATAGTTTGGAATTAGATTACCTATATTGGATGCATACTGACGTAATTACTACAATGTTGGCGGCTGTTGGCTATTTTGTTTTTACTTGATTAGCAATGTACGCCAATAAGTGGTTTACTTAGTTTTAATAACAAAAAAAAGAACATTTCAATATTTCTTTTATATTTTCTTGCACTTTATATAGTTAAAACAATGCCCTTTGCTTTTGTTAGTCAAGTTTTATGTACAACATTAAAAATAGCTCACCAGACTAAAAACAAAGAGTGTTGTCATCGAAACTATAAATGTGTTCAATATTTCAAATAGATTGGGCTGCGACAAGTTGGTGTTTGATGATTTCAAATTACCCGAAATATATAGCTCATTTTTGCCAGAGTGACTGTAAAAAAACCTATAATAGACAAATCTTGATATCCATCTACTTCTTTATACCCATAAAGTCTCTGTAAGAATGATATGCATATCTATATCTTCAGTACTATAAATTACTAATAGTGCGGTTTTATAGTTCCATTCTTTCATCACCACAACACCAATAGTGCAATGACCTTGCAAACACATATCGATAATTGAAGGGAAAACTTTGCCTATGACCTGAAAAAAAAAATATATTGGTTCTCGCAGCAGATCGAACCTCGGACCCGCAGTTAGTCAGTCGCACAGTCTACAAGGCTCGAAATGACGTTAGCTGCCAATCATTCTGTCAATCTGTGCTTTTACATTGTCAGTCTTTATTTGTTCATCTAGATGTAAGCAATTTACAATGACACATTTCCTTTTCTTCTTGGGCAGAGGCAGAAAAGAAAAATAAGAGATTATATTAAAATCTTTACTTGATGCTTTTGTTTCTAGTTCTTTATATATTTTTTTTTAATTTATTATTTAAATAAAATTCGCATGAAAAGTTGCAGACTCACTATAAACCAAAGTCTCTAGCAGCGAGATTCTACAGGCCATAATTTTTTCATCTCTCCAGATTTTTAGAGCATTTTCGAAAAAAAATGCTCTATTGTCCCCGTTTTGTCTGTCTGTCTGTCGTCACCCTAGATCTCAACAACCATAAAACCTTGACCCATGATGTATATATCATTTTGTAGGTCTTGGCCTGCCAAGAAATAGCTTTTTTCCATTTCGCGATCTGACCTCTCAGGGCCGTAAAATGGGCCTTATAAAGTACCGTTTTTTACTATATAAGCTATATTAATAATGGACCGCCCTATATCTCAGCAACCATAAGTCCTAGACCCATGATGTATATATCATTGTGTAGGTCTTGGCCTGCCAAGTGTACATCGCGATTTGACCTCTCAGGGCCAAAATATAAGAGTTTGTTATGTACCGTTTTGATTATATTTTAAATATAAATAATAAAAGCTAATCAAAGGGGCGTAATCATTATTTATTTTTGTAACAGTTATTCAACATGACTTACTTGTCCTTTTAATATCTTTTTTCAGATATATGCATTACACAATTGAATTTATAAACATTTTCAAAATTTACAAATGGTTACTGAAAGATAATAAACGTACTGATACATAACATGAAAATGCGCTAACACATCCTGTGTCCAGAATGGAACAGGCTTAATTGCTTGTTTTTTATAATACAGGTCCCAAGAAAAATTCTGAATATGAGGTCCCATCAGTCGACTTTCTACAAAAATCCCAAGTACTATAGCAGAAAAAAATATTTATCAGCTTTCTTTATCTTCAAGCCAAATAGGTATGTTTCCAACCTACATCATTTAGTTAATTTATTTCAAGGCAATGTTTCCTTGTGATACATTAAAAATTATTCTTTAAGAAGGGGAGTATTAATCTAAGTCATTTTAAAGACTTATTGTTGTATTATAAGCACAGAATTATCTGCCGTTCAGAAAAAAGCATATTTAAAAATTAAGAAAGTGTATTACAACAAAAAATAAACAAACTGTTATTCTCATTCTAAAATATTTTATTTAAATTTACATTAAAAAAAAGCATGAGAAGTATTAGAAAAAAATATGTCAACAGTCTACACATTGTAATCATGTTATGTGTTGAAAAGATCTTTCTAATGATAAATTAAAATATTCTTTTCTTAAACAAAAAATATAAAAGATAAATAATTAATAAAAGGCAATAATGTTTGTACTAAATATCTGGTTCCCCATATAGAAGCATTACAATGTTTTGAGCTGGTCTATACAAAATCATGGTACAACGAGAATAAAAAGAAATTAAAATTTCTTAACGAATAAAACTTCAAAATGGTTTGTTTAAAAAAAAAAAAAATTCGCATTTTATTTCATAACAATTTTTTGGAAATCTTTTAAATTTGGGAACCTCTGAGATGGCAGGTTTGGTAAACTATCCTTTTTACAAGATCTATTGGTGTAGTCAGTCTAGAACAGTTGCAGTATTTGGTACACTTCTAATGGACATGAATATGGATCTTGCTCCAAAAATTGTTTGGCAATTAGCTCTGTAAACGAGAAAAAAATTACACATTAGAATCAATTCAATGAATGATTACAAAACAAAATGGATTAGTTGTGTTAGTACATATTTAAAACTTATTCTATTTAAAATAAAAAGTACAAAAATTTTAAGAAATGAATAAAAATACTTAACTTGAATTAAGGATTTTTAACTAAAATACTTTCCCTACTCAATTTAAGACTTTGATTCTTTTGTTGTGGTAACTCCCATTGCCATCACCTCTTAGTACAGTCTGTTTAGATCTGTCAAAAAATTATCACAAATTTAGAAAAAGCCAATTTATGTTCTTAACTAATTAAACTTTAAAATGTTTTTTTTTTTAAATTAAATAAAAAATACTTAGCATTTATTTATGAAGACAATCTCTAGAAAGTCTATTAAATTTGGGAACCTCTTAGATGGCAGGTTTGGTCAACTATCATTTTTACAAGATCTATAACAGTTGCAGTATTTGGTACACTTCTAATGGACATGAATATGGATCTTGCTCCAAAAATTGTTTAGCAATTAGCTCTGTAAACGAGAAAAAAATTACAGATTAGAATCAATTTAATGAATGATTACAAAAAAAAATGGATTTGTTGTGTTAGTACATATATAAAACTAATTCTATTTAAAAATAAAAAGTACAAAAATTTTAAGAAATGAATAAAAATACTTAAATTGAATTAAGGATTTTTAACTAAAATTCTTTCCCTACTCAATTTAAGACTTTGATTCTTTTGTTGTGGTAACTCCCATTGCCATCCCCTCTTAATACAGTCTGTTTAGATCTGTCCAAAAATTATCACAAATTTAGAAAAAGCCAATTTATGTTCTTAACTAATTAAACTTTAAAATGTTTTTTTTGAATAAAATAAAAAATACTTAGCATTTATTTATGAAGACAATCTCTGGACAGTGTATTCAATTTGGGAACCTCTGAGATGGCAAGTTTGGTCAACTAACCAATTTACAAAATCTATTGGTGTAGTCAGTCTAGAACAGTTGCAGTATTTGGTACACTTTTAATGGACATGAATATGGATCTTGCTCCAAAAATTGTTTGGAAATTAGCTCTGTAAACGAGAAAAAAATTATAGATTAGTATCAATTCAATGAATGAATACAAAACAAAATGGCTTAGTTGTGTTAGTACATATATAAAACTAATTCTCTTTAAAAATAAAAAGTACCAAAATTTTAAGAATTGAATAAAAATACTTAACTTGAATTAAGGAATTTAAACTAAAATACTTTCCCTACTCAATTTAAGACTTTGATTCTTTTGTTGTGGTAACTCCCATTGCCATCACCTCTTAGTACAGTTTGTTTAGATCTGTCAAAAAATTATCACATATTTAGAAAAAGCCAATTCATGTTCTTAACTAATTAAACTTTAAAATGTTTTTTTTTAAATAAAATAAAAAATACTTAGCATTTATTTATGAAGACAATCTCTAGAAAGTCTATTAAATTTGGGAACCTCTGAGATGGCAGGTTTGGTCAACTATCCTTTTTACAAGATCTATAACAGTTGCAGTATTTGGTACACTTCTAATGGACATGAATATGGATCTTGCTCCAAAAAATTGTTTGGCAATTAGCTCTGTAAACGAGAAAAAAATTACAGATTAGAATCAATTCAATGAATGATTACAAAACAAAATGGATTAGTTGTGTTAGTACATATTTAAAACTAATTCTATTTAAAATAAAAAGTACACAAATTTTAAGAAATGAATAAAAATACTTAACTTGAATAAAGGATTTAAAACTAAAATACTTTCCCTACTCAATTTAAGAATTTGATTCTTTTGTTGTGGTAACTCCCATTGCCATCACCTCTTAGTACAGTCTGTTTAGATCTGTCAAAAAATTATCACATATTTAGAAGAAGCCAATTTATGTTCTTAACTAATTAAACTTTAAAATGTTTTTTTTTAAAATAAAATAAAAAATACTTAGCATTCATTTATGAAGACAATCTCTAGACCGTCTATTAAATTTGGGAACCTCTGAGATGGAGGGTTTGGTCAACTATCCATTTTACAAGATCTATTGGTGTAGTCAGTCTAGAACAGTTGCAGTATTTGGTACACTTTTAATGGACATGAATATGGATCTTGCTCCAAAAAATTGTTTGGCAATTAGCTCTGTAAACGAGAAAAAAATTACAGATTAGAATCAATTCAATGAATGATTACAAAACAAAATGGATTAGTAGTATTAATACATATTTAAAACTAATTCTATTTAAAAAAAAAAAGTACACACATTTTAAGAAATGAATAAAAATACTTAACTTGAATTAAGGATTTTAAATTAAAATACTTTCCCTACTCAATTTAAGACTTTGATTCTTTTGTTGTGGTAACTCCCATTGCCATCACCTCTTAGTACAGTCTGTTTAGATCTGTCAAAAAATTATCACATATTTAGAAGAAGCCAATTTATGTTCTTAACTAATTAAACTTTAAAATGTTTTTTTTTTAAATAAAATAAAAAATACTTAGCATTTATTTATGAAGACAATCTCTAGAAAGTCTATTAAATTTGGGAACCTCTGAGATGGCAGGTTTGGTCAACTATCATTTTTACAAAATCTATTGGTGTAGTCAGTCTAGAACAGTTGCAGTATTTGGTACACTTCTAATGGACATGAATATGGATCTTGCTCCAAAAAATTGTTTGGCAATTAGCTCTGTAAACGAGAAAAAAATTACAGATTAGAATCAATTTAATGAATGATTACAAAACAAAATGGATTAGTTGTGTTAGTACATATAAAAAACTAATTCTATTTAAAATAAAAAGTACAAAAATTTTAAGAAATGAATAAAAATACTTAACTTGAATTAAGGATTTTTAACTAAAATACTTTCCCTACTCAATTTAAGACTTTGATTCTTTTGTTGTGGTAACTCCCATTGCCATCACCTCTTAGTACAGTCTGTTAAGATCTGTCCAAAAATTATCACATATTTAGAAAAAGCCAATTTATGTTCTTAACTAATTAAACTTTAAAATGTTTTTTTTTTAAATAAAATAAAAAATACTTAGCATTTATTTATGAAGACAATCTCTAGAAAGTCTATTAAATTTGGGAAACTCTGAGATGGCAGGTTTGGTCAACTTTCATTTTTACAAGATCTATAACAGTTGCAGTATTTGGTACACTTCTAATGGACATGAATATGGATCTTGCTCCAAAAAATTGTTTGGCAATTAGCTCTGTAAACGAGAAAAAAATTACAGATTAGAATCAATTCTATGAATGATTACAAAAAAAATAGATTAGTTGTGTTAGTACATATTTAAAACTAATTCTCTTTAAAAAAAAAAAATACAAAAATTTTAAGAAATGAATAAAAATACTTAACTTGAATTAAGGAATTTAAACTAAAATACTTTCCCTACTCATTTAAAGACTTTGATTTATTTGTTGTGGTAACTCCCATTGTCATCACCTCTTAGTACAGTCTGTTTAGATCTGTCAAAAAATTATCACATATTTAGAAGAAGCCAATTTATGTTCTTAACTAATTAAACTTTAAAATGTTTTTTTTAAATAAAATAAAAAATACTTAGCATTTATTTATGAAGACAATCTCTGGACAGTGTATTCAATTTGGGAACCTCTGAGATGGCAAGTTTGGTCAACTAACCAATTTACAAGATCTATTGGTGTAGTCAGTCTAGAACAGTTGCAGTATTTGGTACACTTTTAATGGACATGAATATGGACCTTGATCCAAAAATAGTTTGGCAATTAGCTCTGTAAACGAGAAAAAAATTACAGATTAGAATCAATTTAATGAATGATTACAAAACAAAATGGATTAGTTGTGTTAGTACATATAAAAAAACTAATTCTATTTAAAATAAAAAGTACAAAAATTTTAAGAAATGAATAAAAATACTTAACTTGAATTAAGGATTTTAAACTAAAATACTTTCCCTACTCAATTTATTTTCTCATTTAATTAAACTTTAAATTGTTTTTTTCAAATAAAATAAGAAATACTTATTATTTATTTTATGAAGACGATCTCTAGACAGTCTATTAAATTTGGGAACCTCTGTTTTAAAGCTCCAGAATATTATAGCTGCTTGACCAATAAGCAGATTATGACCTGAAGGAGAAGTTCAAGTTTGTTCTGGAGTTTCCAAGATGTTTGCCAGCAGCGGCATTTCCACACCAATATATTTTGTTACTATTTGTGTCCATATACCTTTGTTAGCAAGGGTTTTCTTGTATGAAAATAAACAAGTCTTAGAACTGATTAATGTTGACTGACTGCAAATTAAAATGCAGTCATGCGAATCACAACAGTAAACTGGTTCCACAGTTCAATAACATCATCCCAAAATTGTGAACAGTTACATATTTTGCATTAATTATAGTTATACTCTGTTATCAGGTTGTATGTCGATTATTTTCCTTCGTCTTCACAATTTGTATGATAAGTAACAATAAAACTTTTTTGATATAATTATGAATAGTAAGTTGTATTACCAAATTAGCAACTGATTAAGCTCAAATTTCAAAAAGCAATTTATGTAATAGAGTGTGAATGTGAAATATAATGACAAATACGTTGTTATTATCGTTACTAGATTTTCATACGTTGTACAATTTAATTGAATTAAATTATATATGCGGCCCGCCGATAATAATAAAGTTTTCAATGTGGCCCTCCTTAGACAAAGTTTGCCCGCCCCTGAGGTAAGTAATCACATTCTGTCCATTAGTCATCTTGTGTTTTGTTACGACAAAATGAGCATTGAAGGCGTGTGTTACTGCTTGCTCAACTTTTCACAGGGATGCCTGCTATAATTTGCTTTTTGTTGCACAGTAAGGCGATCTCCATTCGTGAACAAGGTTCAAAATATAAGACCGCATAGAAATGCTGGAATATATGCATAATCTAAATAATATAACTGCGATTACAGCCGTAAAGTTCAGAACATTGTAGAAGATATAGACTGGCTATCTTCGTGATGCTGATCTCGCTGTGTACATGCGGCTCATTTGGTCCATAACGTCCACTCCACACTTAAAAAAATATATTGCACAGTTTCTGGAAGTTTTGTTTTGTTTCACCAATTTCAATATGTTTGTGCACGGAAATCAATATGCAAATATACTGTTTTGGCTTTCAATGTTTTTTTTTTTTTTTTTTACCATTGACAAGTACTTTTGAAGAAAAACATTCTGGAGTCAGCCCCGTAGCGTGAGAAATCTACAGCAGGGGCCAGGCAATAGCGGAGGGGGGGGGCAGGTAGTACATTTTACTAAGTAGAACAAATAAGCAAAGGGGGCGCTTCCCAACCCCCCTCCCCTCGCATGGTACGGGCCTGTCTGAAATTGTGTCTTTTCAAATTCACTGGCAACTCTCTTTGATTCTGCCTTATTGCACCAACGATGGATGTGTTTTTGGCAATAATATGACGTCAATAGACAGCGTCACTAGATATTAATAAGTATGGCGGTCATTATGACCGCTGCAGACGTTCTGTGTATAACTTGTTTTTTTTTTATTATTATAAAACAAACAATAAAAATCTTCTATAATGTTAACAATGTCATATAGATATGTAAAGTCATAAAATTTCAATAGTCTGGGGTAAGCCGTTTAGAAGTAATTAAACCGCAAAGTAGCGTTGAGGTCAAAATGACCGCTGCCGTCGTTCTAGTGTTAATAATGAAGAATAGATTAAAATTAAAACTTACTTGTTTAAAATATTTGAATTATTTTATTGTAATCCATTTAAATAGCCAACTGTATTGACAAATTTTGGAGAAGAAAACATATTTTCACCACTGCAATGCACCAATGTCTCAAGTGAAATGACTGCTGGGTGAATGAAAGCTCACCTATCAAGAAAATAAGTAACACAGATGACCACGCCAGGCACTGTTGAACAGCGCACCGTCTCGAGGAGTGGACATCCAACGGTGTGTGTGTGTGTGTGTGTGTGTGTGCTACGTGTTTTTGTTTTCAACACTGTGACGGCACATCCGACACATTTTTGTTTCTACATATCGTTATGGTCAAAACCGCGTTGGAATATTGAATGTGTAAAAATAGTCTGGTCTCACAAACACACACATGGTCAAAACTGCTGTGTTAACATTGCATATGAGAGAACAGCCGGATCACACACAAATACACACACACTGACATAAAACAACTCACCAATTGACCGTTATCCCGTTTATACAAATAATAACAATGTCGTATGTAGTGGTGGTTTTAAAATCTGGCTAATAGAAATCCTATTATAGGATAACTGCCTCAGACACCCATTTGTGTGTGTGTGGGGGGAACCGTGTTTAGAGATTATGTGATTGAGTATATATGAATGTGCAGCACTTATGGCCCTAGATAATCGTCCTATGGCCCACATGACAATCGCCCTATGGCCCACATGATAATTGCCCATGGCCCACATGATAATTGCCCATGGCCCACATGATAATCGCCCTATGGCCCACATGATAATTGCCCATGGCCCACATGATAATCGCCCTATGGCGCAAATGATATTGTCCCTATAACCCACATGATAATTGCACTATGGCCCACATGATAATTGCCCTATGGCCCACATGATAATTGCCCATGGCCCACATGATAATCGCCCTATGGCCCACATGATAATCGCCTTATGGCCCACATGATAATCGCCCTATGGCGCAAATGATATTTTCCCTATAACCCACATGATAATTGCACTATGGCCCACATGATAATTGCACTATGGCCCACATGGTAATTGCCCTTTGACCCACATGATAATCGCCCTATGACCAACATGATGATCACCCTATGGCCCACATGAAAATTGCCCAATGGCGCACATGATATTCGCCCTATGGCCCACATGATGATCACCCTATGGCCCACATGAAAATTGCCCAATGGCGCACATGATATTCGCCCTATGGCCCACATGATAACTGCACTATGGCTCACAAGTAATCGCCATATGGCCCACGTGATAATCGCCCTATTACCCACATGATACACGACTTAGGCCCTGTATATCCTGAAGATACCCCCAGAAGTGGTTTTTGTAAATGCCTTTTTTTGCTGAAAACAGTTGTTGACATATATGACATACTCGAGAGATGGGGTACTGTATCTGTACTATTCTAGTACATTGTTGGAGCACTTGAGCTTGTAGTGCACTGTGAGTACTTTGTACTGTTTTTTTTTCAAATTGTGTCCACTTAATATGTGACAAACAACTGATAATCGAGCAATAAACAGATTGAGCACTAGTGGCTTTGCTCGTAAGTAGGCCACTGCATGGCTGCACTTTTTTAGTATGAATGGTCACGGTAATCAGAGGCTAGCAGGTGAACTAACCAGATCACGGAACACGTGCGTGTGTAGCTGGACTTTTAGCAACAATGTGTGCAGCTTGACAGTGACCGTCGACGTGGGACAGGACGTATTGTGATAAAAAAAAGTTACATATATTAAGACCGTCTAGTTGGACTTAACGTTGCGTGTGTATTCCACAGTGTAAAATCATTGTCGTTAATAAAATCCATGTGACAATTCTAAAACATATTTTTTGTTTATACCATGTTGTTGATTTTTTTTTTGGGGGGGAGGGGGATTCAGTAAATATTTCGTTTTACTCTAAGTAACAACCTGCCATTATACACAGAGGCGTTACTAGGGAAGAGCGGTCAACACTGTAGTATTTTTAGGGCAGGACCTTATTACCAGTTTACTGCGACGAGAATTTGGCTTAAAAACCCTTAAACCCCCCCCTCCCCATTAGTACGGCTCGGATGTCAGGACCAAAGCCAGAAAATCAAGTGCCCCTAGGGCTTCTACAAACATGGAAAACTGGGGGACACTCAAACCTAAAATCTTCGGCCCCCTTGCTGCGGCCCGGTTTATGGGTAGTGGTTGGATGTAATATAGGACTCACTTCTAAGTACTGGTGGATGATGTGAGTATATTGTTTGTACAAATTACAAACAGTTTGTGTTTAAAAAAAATGGTGGAGGGGTGGAAGGTAGGAGCATTGAGAGCTTATTGGACATACATAAATATAGCCTATATAAAACGTAAATCAGTGAGAGTATTAAAACCGCCTAACAAAAAATTCTTGAGTTGGATAACTAACAGGTTTTTGTTATGAAGAAGAACTAAAAATGAAAACTTCTTGCTTTGTGCAAGAGTGGTGGAAGGTGGGTAATAGGGGAGGGTGCGTAAACCTAACTAAAAGAGAAGACATACGATGGGCCGGATATAGAATTCATACGGTCCTAAGCTATTTGAGATATGTGGGCCCTTTGTAAGTCCAGATATATTCTATTCAGTTTCAAATAGTTATGTATATGTGACAGTTGCTCACATAAATATACTATTTGTGGCACTCAAGGGTGTATATCTTATACGAAAATCCTGCACTGGACAGATAGATGAACATTAAGAAATCATAAAAATTTGTAACAAAAATAACTTGGACAACATGTCACATCTTAACATAGAAATGATGATCCTATAAACACTAATGAGGCGGTTTTTATGTTGATCCTCTTTCATCCCCACCATAGCCAACAGTGCAATGGTCATGGAGGCACCACCGGAAATGTAGCAGGAAGTTTAACCAATGACTTGAAAATCCATTGGCACTCACACGAGATTGAATCCTTCACTCTCAGGCAGACAATTAGGCGCTTTACCGCACTACCAACTGCGAGCTTAAAAAAAAATAATCTGGCTATGCCAGGGGTCAGCAACCTGCAGCTCGCATGCGGCTCTTTCGATGCCAATTTGCTACTCTTTCGATGTCAATTTAAATTGCGGTCTTCCACTTCAATAGGCAAATAGTTATAATTATATTATTTTACATTCCTAAACAAATACCATAATATTGAAAGAATAATGTGAGTGGCTTTTGAAAAACTGAGAAAATTTTAAATTATAACTTTTGGCTCTTCCATGTCAAAAGGTTGCCAACCCCTGGGCTATGCTAACAACATTTGGTCTCTCGTAATAATGCACCACACATATTCTCACCTAAGACTTCTGTATGTCACATTGATTCACTCTTCGCCTTTGTAAATAAAAACATACTTATTTACATACATTTCAATAGCTTGTCATTTTTTTCTTACTGTTTTTGTTCCGTCTCAACCAAACTTCTCACCCCCACCCCCCCCCCCATCATCTCCATTTTGTGTAATAAAGTTCCCTTAGCCACAGTAGGCCAACTGTGCAGATGAAATGTAGAATTCATATGTTTATGTAACCACTACATAAATAAAGGATTGTGAGGCTAGCACAGCGCCCAGGCGTATTCAATTCCCTCAACTAATAGTCGGGCGCCCGTTTAATTCAAGCTGGTTTCAGTTGAGGAATATTAACCAACTTTCATCTTATATACATTACGAAATAATTGACAAACAGATAAAGCTTTTCAAAAAGCGAAAACACGTTTTTCAACAAATTTATTAAAATGGCTTTACAGATAATGATATCTGTCCGTGATAAAAAAAAACATAGACATAACGGGAGACAATAGTTAATGGTTAAAATTGTTTTCTTATTTTGTTTTTATTCTTATGTGTGTTTAGAAAAATAAAAACTGATGCAGAAAATGCGTGTTGGTATTTAGCACTGTTTGAAACATTTAATGATAGCACAATATTGTTGATATGCAATACTTTTTTTGAAAAAAAAATATCCTTTCAGTACAAGATGGATTATTTGTAAGTAAAATACTAAAAAGAAAAAAAATAACCTTTGATACACGTTGATATTGTAATTTTTTAACACAATATTTCTTCGGTGACTTTTGAAATCTTGTCACTAATAAATACAATATATTGAAAGTTAATGAATGCCTTTAATCTTTATTGTCAAATCAAGCACATTTCTGATAAATAAATAAGATTTTGAAACTTTTCTTTTTTAAGTTTCCTAATTTAAACATTATCAGCTGCACTACAGCGCAATAGATTTAAACATACGGAGTTTGTAATTGACTGTTTTACGTTTCCATGAACAGATTTGATGCACACTCATTTACTGGATGAGCTTCGCTATTCACTGGCTCGGCATTAATAACGATGCCAATGTGGCTCCTAGAACTTCTGATGTTGACGTGTATTATTGATCTTTCAGTGGGTGAGTACACATACACTCAGAAATGTGCGCCCATTACTGGGATAAAGAGTATATAAATAATATATATATATATAAAAGCAATTTGGATTCTGCGTTAAATCAAAAGTAAATAATTAATACAACAATCCTTTGGTTCGGCACTGGGGGCGGATTTAACGTGTGGGTGTGGGTGTGGTCGTGCTATCGTGCGTTTGCCCTGACCGGTTCTGTTAAGGGGCGCCTAACTCTACCGACTTAGTAACAGTAATGTAGGAAGGTTGCTGCGGGTTGAATGGCAGCACAGGGCGCCGAACTCGGAAGGGGTGCCAAAAAGAGCGATGTTAATGTTTTTCAACAGGGCGCTGCAATAGTTAGCAACGGCTATAGTACGAACTTCACACTTGAATCATTTTTTTAATACATTTTCTGAATATGTATGGGGCCCTAACCGAACCAACTACACCTCTGAGAATTGCATTTGTGTGACATCGCACTATAGGTCACATTGCACTATCGGATTCATTGCGCATTGCTTATAGGTCACAATGCACTATATTGTATGGTGAGGATGGAGGAAATATACCTCACAAATAATTATATCCGTTTATTTTTTCGTTAAACACCTGTGATATACTTTAGTATCCACTGATATCACATATAATGCATGTACCAGCATATAATAAAAAAAGAAAAGAAAAATTTTTGTATCGTACTATGGTTAAATATCAAGGGCGGCAAATCTTACCTCAGTAAGACTTAATTTTGATTAAATAAGTCAAATCAAGCGACCAAATACTCATTGCATCAGCAAGTGGGTGATCACACTGGCAAACTATATACGGACTATAAGTAGGGAAAATAATAATTCATTGAAAACAGTACAACAATTGTATGTATTCTAATTATGTATACATATCTTATCCAGTAGTTTTAATAAGGGTATTTGCCTAATATCGAAAACTCAGCAGTTTCAATAAGGGAAAGTACCTAGTACAGTAAACAAAGCCAAGTCCAGTAGTTTCAATAAGGGGAAGTACCTAGTATAGTAAACAAAGACAAGACCTGTAGTTTCAAAAGGGGGACTACCTAGTATAGTAAACAAAACCAAGTCCAGTAGTTTCAACAAGGGGAACTACCTAGTATAGTAAACAAAACCAAGTCCAGCAGTTTCAATCAGGTGAAAGACCTACCGTAGATACTCGCGTGTAAGTCGAAAAATGTATGACATCAAATTTACTAAAAAAAAACAGGGTCTATTTTTCCGCGGGTAACACAATATTCCATATAATTGGGGTGACGACATTGTACACTCAACACCGCAAGGCAACGAGGGAAATGGCGGAAACCGGAAACATATTCTAAACATTCATTAGACGCATCGTTTTACAGTTAAACACTAATGAGGCGGTTTTTATGTTGATCCTCTTTCATCCCCACCATAGCCAAAAGTGCAATGGTCATGGAGGCACCACCGGAAATGTAGCGGGAAGTTTAACAAATGTCTTGAAAATCCATTGGCACTCACAAGAGATTGAATCCTTGACTCTCAGGCATAACTTTTTACTAGGGGGATGTTAGCTTGGATCAATTACAAAAATTTTTGTCTCGTGTGATACTATCTTAACATGGAGCCGGAGCCGTCACATTTGTGGGAGCCGGAGCCGAAAAAAAATATGGCGGCTCCGCAAGCCTGGTGATTACACGTATAACTGGAATATAAGTATTTAGTAGATTATTACACGTGTTACTGGAATATAGGTATTTTGTAGATGATTACACATGCAACTGGAATATAGGTAACTAGATGATGATTACACGTAGACCAATGCATAAAATGATTACATGTATAACTGGATAACTAGCAGATGATTACACGTAGACCAATGCATAAATTGATTACATGTATAACTGGATAACTAATAGATGATTACACGTGTAACTGGAATATAGGTATCTAGTTGATGATTACACGTGTAACTGGAATATAGATATCTAATAGATGATTACACATAGACTAATGCATAAAGTGATTACATATATAACTGGATAACTAGTAGATAAATACACGTGTAACTGGAATATAGGTATCTAGTTGATGATTACACGTGTAAGTGGAATACAGATATCTATTTGATGATTACACGTATAGTAATGCATAAATTGATTACATGTATAACTGGAATATAGGTATCTAGTAGATGATAACACGTCTAACTGGAATATAGGTGCCTAGTAGATGAATCAAAGGCAGCGCATGGTCGAGAATCAAAGGCAGCGCATGGTCGAGAATCAAAGGCAGCACATGGTCGAGAATCAAAGGCAGCGCATGGTCGAGAATCAAAGGCAGCGCATGGTCGAGAATCAAAGGCCGCGCATGGTCGAGAATCAAAGGCCGCGCGTGGTAGTTATTTATATTTCTCGAAATGTTTCCTGTTTTAATAGGCAGTACTTATAAAAATGTTTTATAATTTAAAAATGTATTGGTTGATTAGTTATAATTGTATATTAGTCTATAATTGTCAACACGTTCTAAGAATATGTTTAATTAAATTGCTCCTGTGTATCGTGTACTTTGAAGAACGTACGCGTTCACTTTTTACTTGACAAAATTTACACACAAAGGCATAAGCAGGGGCGTACATTTTTATTTTATAGCAGCCAAGAGTTTGAAGAACGTACCTGTGAGGATTACCGGTGTATATAATTGTGCACCCTTTGGGGTACAGTCTAGTAACAGGTTTGAGAACCGGTGGATATAATTGTGCACCCTTTGGGGTACAGTCTAGTAACAAGTTTGAGAACCGGTGGATATAATTGTGCACCCTTTGGGGTACAGTCTATTAACAGGTTTGAGAACCGCGGTTCGAAAATTTACGGAATAAACGATTTTTCTAAAGAAATGCTGCAGGTAACTTCACCCTCACCATGTCACTTTCAGTCGCACTATAACATCCCCATCTACCAAATGTTAGCTCCCTTGGCACTAACGGGCTAGAGGGACAGATGAAGTGTAGAATTTGTCTCTTTCTATAACATCGGCGTATAAAGGAATTGTGTGGTTAGCACAAGGCCCGGCAGCCTTTACTTTTCCACATTAAAATCAGGTACCCATTTACAGCTAGGTGTATGTGTGGGGAAACCACCCACTGGCACATTTTCTTGTACATCTGCCATTGACGTCAGTACCGTGAGTGTAATAAGACAAAAATATTAACCTTTAACTGAAGTTCCCTTCTTAGCCCTAACTTGCCATCGGGCAGATAAAGTATAGAATCCATCTGTTTCTATAACCTCAGCATATGAAGGGATTGTGGTGTTAGCACAGCGCCCAGCCGCCTTTACTTCCCAACTTACGCCAGGTACCCATTTAAAGCTGGGTGGAATTGTTGGACGATTTTGCACCAAATTTCACCTGGAAAAATTCCATGGGCCTCACCGAGGATCGAACCTGGAACTCTCTTCAACTGTGTCTCATAAAATGTTTATCACTTTAAACTTGACTCACAAACTGCGTATCACATTGAATATTACCTATAAACCTCTTATCATGTTTTATATTACTAATAAACCTCGTATATTTTTTTATTTTACAAATAAACTCTGCATTCAATACTACTCATTAGCTGAATGTTTTTTTTTAAAAAAAATATTTGATACATATTTTATTGTAAATTAACATTTTGAGCTTTTAATATTCAGAGGATCTGATGGAAAATACATAGGCAGTGATAAGTACAACTCCAGAACGTGATATATCAACATGGCTGACAGATGGTGATGACGCTACATGTAATGCTGGTCGGAGCCTTCAGTCACCCAACACAGCATGGCCCACAATATTATTTCACTTGGCTGAGGGTGAAAGGAACATATGACTGTAAGAGAGTATTTACATACATTTTATCAAATATGTTTTTCAGTTATCAAAATCTATAATACGCGCTACGTTAAAAGTCATAGAAAATAATTTGAAAGCAAATGACATATTTTTTAAAAAAAGGTAAACATATACACAATTCTACTAACTGCTCATTTTCAAAACTTGTAAGTGGTTAATTTTTTTTGTGACGATTCATCTCCCATAAACTGCCATTTAAGTTCAGTTTAAAAATGCCATCATCAAGTACATGACGTAAAGAGTTCAATACGGTAGAAATATCAGAAAAAATGCGTCAGAAATGTTGTCGAGTTTCGCTTAAGTATTCAATCTCTTTTCTCCCAAAATCATAAAATGACGTCACTGTTAGAGTCAAGGCAAATTAAAACTTGAGAATCACTTATCTAAGATCTATCTGTACTATAAGTTAAAAGGAGACGGATGGTCGTGCTCTTAAGCGCTCAACTGTTGACCTGACAGTCCCTGGTTCGATCTCCGGTGAGGACCAATGTATTTTTTCAATCATTGTTAAAATTTTCGCTATATCTCCCGTGGTGCCTCCATGTTAATTGTAATATCGGCTATGTTGGGGATAAAAGAAGAGCATTTAAAAAACCATTCCATTAGTGGTTTAAACGATAAAATATATTTTATTAATTCTTATATGGACTTAAAACATAAGCTAAAAGTCTAATAATTACTTAATATTAAAAATTCTCTTTTTTTAAGTATTAAAAATGTTTTGTATTTTTAATAATATTTGTATATTTTATAATTCAAATAATCACAGGTCGTAATGTCTCCTTGAAACAGTTGGCTAAACAGTCAATTGCAGTCGATTCCGCTTAATTGGGACACATCGGGACCGAGGATTTTTGTCCCAATTAAGCGGCTGTCCCAATTAAACATACAAATTTACGATTGGCTTCTTGGTTTGGTATCTTTTAGATATGTCCCTAATAAGCGGCTGTCCCAATTAAGCGGTTTCCCAATTAAGCGGAATCCACTGTATATGGCCACCGAACTACGAAGCCTATCTAGCCGTCGATGGAAATACCAATAACAATTTTGCTAGTGGTAGCTGCACACATACGTCAGATACAGATATAGACACAAGCTGGACCCTTATATTAGACTCAATCAGGAAAGTAAAGAGGATTATTCTATACAACAGATGTAAATGTTACATTTATTATATATTGTAGTAGTTAGCATGCCTACATAATATCTACATCCCCCTCCAATATAAATGACCAAGATGTTATTACGGAATGTGAAGGAAGATATTTGCAGTAAATAACTGATGAATGTATTATACAATATTAGTACATTTCTGTTAGTTTACCTCTTACCTCCACATGTCACCATCATGTTATTAGCATAGGCATGGTGAAACACAATACGATATATGGTACAAATTAAACTATTAATGTGTTTATGGCTTAATATTTACACATTATTTTAAATGCTATTATAGTGACCTGTATAAACATTAATAGAACAAGTTCACGCTGAGCAATATACAAATTAATAGAGCAAGTTAATACTGAGCCATTTACACATTTTAATGTGTACATGGTTCAGAATAAACTTGTTCTATTAATGTATACATGGCTCAGTGGGAACTTGCTCTATTAAAGTTTTTATTTTTAAAGGCTTTAAATGTATAACCAGAGGGTCGCAAACAAAACGTATAAGCTCCTTGAAATGACGTGTATATTGGCTAGAAATATTCTGGAAACAATAAGCGATCAAAACATTTAAAAAAAAAAAGTGTCTTCCGTTCAATCATTCCAGGTGACTGCTGCAAAGATAGTCTCAAGAACTCCAAACTTGAAATGTTTGATTCTTACAATTACAATACTTGTACATATCAATACGCCAGCGGTACTCAAGAAGTTTATACATTGTCTAAGTGGCAGGAAAGTATTATGAGTAAAATTCACATCTCTCCAACGTCCACAGAGTTTTGGGATACATTTTTGTATCTAACACTGTGCGAGGTTGAAGTGTACGGAGGAGAGTTTTTACTGTCGTACTGTAGGTGTCACAAGCTAGCAGGTGGACTATTTGATGGCCGGTGTCTATGAGTAATGTAAGTCCCGAACTGAATGATGAGGTGTGTATGTGGGATAACCAACACAAACTTTTAACAGATTCGTGCAGTATGAGCCCCTGGCAAGGAAATGGACCCCGATTAGAAAATAAATGTCCCTTTATACTATTGGGCCCTGTAAATGTGCTCCCAACATCTCCACATAAATCAAAGTCAGTAGTCAAACACAGGTGTGAGTGCTATAAATTACGTTTCATCCCATCTGCTGAGCGAACTAGCGATGTACTTTAATAAATGATAAGGAACGGTCAACTTGGCATCCATTGCCAAACCCTGCGCTGTCCTTAAGCAAAAAGCAATTAAATTCCGAGAGCAACAGAAGATGGAATAAGGAGGGGGGACGGAACAGGAACATGCGTCATCGCTGCGTCCCATGACAACGTACACATTTATAGGGGTTGGGGTATACAAGGGTGTGGGTGGTGGTTATAAAAAAAGGGGTAACGGGTTGATGCTACACGGAAGATGTCTTCAAATATACACGCTGTGTATCGCAGAAAGAGATTTTAAAATCCTGAGAGTAGAAGCCGGTTGTGTCGTTGGGTGTCATCTCGGTCCAGGTCTCAACTTTGAAAACCACTCAACGGACGTGACCGTACGGGCAACTGCCATAAAGCCATGATAGGATAGAGTTACTTGAACTTTAGGGGACATGCATGACAGGAGACAATTACTTTCACTGTAGGGTGACATACATGACAAGAAAAAGTTTCTTGAACTGTTAGGTGACATACATGATAAGTAAAAATTAGTTGAACTATTGGGTGACATACATTACAAGAGAGAGTTAGTTGAACTATTAGATGACATACATGACAAAAAAGAGTTACTTGAACTGTTGGTTGGCATACATGACAAAAGAGTTTCTTGAACTGTTGGATGACAAGAGAGAGTTAGTTGAACTGTGTGATGACATACTAGACAAGAGATAGTTAGTAGAACTGTTGTGTGACATAATTGACAAGAGAGAGTGAGCTTAAATTTTGGGTGACATACATGACAATAGAGGATTAGTTAAACATAATAAGAGAGAGTACGTTAAACTATTGTATGTAGAAATTTGTCAGATTTTGTAAAGTAAAGTTTTAACTTGTTTTGATTCACCGGGTTTGAAATTAATTTGAACTAGTAAGGTGGAGGAAACTTGCCCACTGGGAGGATTATGATACAGGCTAGTTTCGCTAATCTGAAGAGCGTCTCTGCTTCTATAATGCATTCTTCTCTATCACCTCGCTCTCTAAAGCAAGACTTAACCGCACAAACAATATTTCGGTGACTCGTTTATACTGTATATATATATATTGCACCTTTTCTAATAAAAAAAAGTACACAAACTCCTATTTTTTGTCGATGGTGTCATAATGAAATAACACTGAAATTAAGTGGCGTAGCGAGCTTTACTTGCGTTAAACACAATCGCTTTTTATCGCCCCCCCCCCAATTCGTAAACCGTATAATTGTATATGTAAAATATAAAGTGTGGCACCCCTTTATGAGTAGCGCCCTGGGCATGATGTCCCCCTTTGACGCCCCCTCTCACTACACTTTTACAGTACATTTCTGAATACGAAGAGAAAGGTACCGGAACGCCGTTCTGGTGTGTTCCACCAGAAAAAAAAGCACGACGACTGGGTAATAAAGAAATATACAGAGTGTGGCTAAACATTCCATAGGCTACGAATATGAAGTCAAACAATTGTGTTAAAGGTAAACAAGTAGGTTTGAACTAATGTTGGTTTATATAGAACATGTGTCCCACTCTGTACAAAAATATAATGTAATCAATGCACTGCATACATAAATTTAACTTTCCATAGGTCTTTATTGTTAAATAAAGTAATGTCTTTGTGAAAACAATACAAATTAAGAAGCTGGGATCTAGCGTTAAATATCACGTTGAAAAAAACAACAGAACTATTAGTAAGGACTAATATATATGTTTAAGGTATTTTTTAATAATGAAATTTAAAGTTTTTAATTGCGATAAACAAAAACATAGAATTTAATACCATTTATAAGCTAGACGAAACAATGTGATACAAGACGAGAATTTTAATAACAAATATTCTAGAAACTTAATTGACAAACTCAGCTGCGTGTTTTATTAAGAATTATTTAAAAACTAAATGAAAAATAATAAAATGACGAGAAAGAATAAAATAGTGAAGAATTACTTTGTGAAAGTTTTGGAAAAGAAATTATTGAACATCGATTATAGCTGTGTAACTGTTTCAAAACGATGATTGACATTGTCCAGTGTCTCCATGACACAAGGTAATACAGCCTTGTGGACATGTTTTCTTACATTCATTAAATACATTCTGAAAAAAAAAATATTTTAGTGGACATTTTTAACTTTTTTAGAAACTTCATGATTTCTAGTTTTATTGGATTAAATTTAATGCCAACTGTTATAAACAATGTAAAAACAAAAGACAATTGAGGAAATGGAAGGGAAAGGGTTGGTGGTCGTTGTGTAATAATAAATGATTAAATATGTTATACTGATTATAGTAAGTATACTGATTACTGAAGTAAGTATAATGATTACTAAAGTAAGTATACTGAATTCTGAAGTAAGTATACTGATTACTGAAGTAAGTATACTGATTTTTGAAGTAAATATACTGATTATTGAAGTAAGTATACTGATTATTAAAGTAAGTATACATTCATTTATTGCAAAATTAAATACATTATTTTTAGTATTTGATATTAGCATTGTAACCATGGACATAGACATTTTGAAGCGTATGGCTTGTTTTATGTTGTTTTTTTAATGGGGCGTGCTTGTTTGTAGTCCACTACCTGTATTGATGAGAATGACTGCAAAAGTTTAGACAGAATGGCGGTTCGCTTTACAGTTTGGGTGGTTTTTAGATTCGAACTCAATGGTATTTCGGCTGCTCTCAGAGATTTCGTAGTTAGTTACAATATTTATTAAAACGATTACTGATAAATAAGTTAAAACCTGTGTTCGTTTTGTTTACAAAAAATTATGGAAATCTTGTTTGTATTTATTAATTACTTGATAATTGCAATTTTTGCCAAACGATATCTGGTTGTGCTAACCTTAACCAGTATGTCCCTGGTGTTCCTCATAATTTGCACAACGCCAGGCGGATTGAAACTATTCGCTAGTTGTTTTTTTTTTTCTTTTTTTAGATTTCACTAAATAGTCCATAAGAAAATATTAACCATATTTAATTTTAAAATAGCGTTACAAACAAATACTTTTCAATGTGCAGAATTATTGTTAATTATGAAATATAAAGAGAAATATTATAAAAAAAATATGTAATGAAACATCCACACATTCATTCATATTTTCAAAGGGTGAATTATATCGGAGTTACTGTTATTATATTAATAAATAAATAAGTAACATACATTCTTTACAATTATCCGGTTTACCTATAGATGGATCAAGGTATCCATATATTGTTGGACAATTTCCAGTATCTTGATGGCACGAGGTGCTACAGGCTCGAGAACACGATTGTTTGCAGTCTAATCCCCACATTCCTGGAGTACATTCTGAAAAAAAAAAATATGTGTATTTTATTTTTATACGGAAGATATACAGGCAAAGAAATAAAAAAAAAAAACAAAAAACTATTTTTGTGTCTACTATTTGATTAAAATAATACAAAACTGACCTATATAATGATTAAGAGACTACAAATAATCTTGTTGAATAATTTGGTTATCTAAGGCGTTTAATTAGAATGTGTATATTTTGCACCTTTTCAAAAAGATGTTTTAATGTTCTCACATTTTAGTGTTATGTACACTTATTAACAGAAAGTTTGACATATTTTAATTTAATTAATGTTATAATCATTTGTTTTAAAAAAAAAGATTAATTGTTTTGATAACGAAACAGTAAATTTTCCAAAGATGCTGCATTACCTTTTTATAAGTCAAGAACATCTAAGGCAATAATCAAGGAAATTTGTCTCAGTTGAATTTAAGATTTAAATCTACTTAGGATTTACCATCTTAACTAAAGTATTGGGCATTATTATTATTATTATTATTTTAATTAAACTAATTTAGGATTTTAAAAGAACAAAAATAACATACATTTTCTGCTCAATGTTTAAAAAAAAGTCTAAGTAACGCATGACACATATGACACATATGACACAGATATCACATTTATCCACTAATATGTACCTCCGTATATTTCAACCTCACACAATGTTAGAACCATGTACGCTTCCTCTGGTTGTCTGTATGTTGGAGATATACGTACTTTGCTAACATCATTTTTCTGAACAACAACTGTATATACAGGTAGTGCTTCATTAGTGTCTTGATACGTCCAAAGAATATCGTTGGCCGCATTGAGTGTCTCAAGTTTGAATTTTTTTAATCGGTAATCGCAACAGTCACCTAATTTATTGATTTTTTAAAGAAAGAACATAAAATCAGAATAAAAAAAAACAACAAAAAAGAGTGTTTTTTGCAGTGGGGCCCCCTGCATTTTGACACTCGACATCATGAAATGAAATAATGTAAAAACATATGTAATGTACAAAAATGTTTGGGGGGTCGAACTTTCGAATGTGAACCCCCCCCCGTCACCACTCCCTAGTTATGCCTCTGGGATTTGTTTCTTTTTAATATTGATCTTTAGCTGTTCGTTTTATATATTATTCATAACTATTATCAGCCCCGACTAACAATACCCCCAGGACAATTAATGCGACACCCATGGGACATGGGAAAGAAACTGTCACCTTTTCAGCGGACATATACCTTTACCTCCCCCCCCATGACAAAACTTTACCGTACCGGTTTTATTTTATAAATCTAGACTCCCCATCAATGATCGACGAATCCATACAAACTATCACTGCCTTTCTCTCTCCTAACATGTGTTTGTTTCCAATGAGTCCGATAGCACAACCATTTCCCGCTATAAATCAAAACTCCCCTTCCCCTACCCCTCTCAGTAACCTGACATGGCCCTTGAGTCGCTTGAACGATTACGCTACCACGTCACTATTACACTCCTCCCTTCCCTAGATGACCGATAACTTAAATAAGTGATCTCATTTTTTTTTTATCTTTGCTGAAAAAAACTTACATCTAAACAAATATAGATGGACAAAGTGTTACTACCTCTGTTGTATAAGACGATTCTCTGGACTGCCTTAGGTGAGTCCAACGCTAGAGCCCAATTTAAATTATCAACTAATGTGTATGTGTATGTGTGCAGGTTCCGCTTAAAAATTGACTGTTAGTATTTCCATCCACAGCTAAATGAGCTCCGTAGTTGTCCAATGTGCTGGTTTGAGTCGCGGACTGTTTTAAAGCGACGTTTCGACCTAGAGATTAAAAATTGCATTCAAGTCGACAACAAAATACCTAACTGTTCAATATTTAATATAGAGAAGAGTTAACTGCATACGTATTGCAAGACAGCTACGCTATTTCAATTTAATAAGCAAAGAAAAAAAAAACATTAGCTATATAAAACTATAAACAAGGATAGATATACCTCCACTAATGGACACAGAACACAGTGATTTGACTCCAGTTCCACTAATCACGACGTGTTGTGCGGTTTCGCTGACAGGACATCTGTAGTCCACAGTAGTGGCATCTAGATTAGTTATCACTGGGTTACACTCTAAGGTTTGACCACTAGCAGTGATAAAGTTTATGTTGAATTTAAGTCTAAGATCTGTCAATGATAAAAAAAAAACAATTAAATAAAACACAACCATTACTATTCATTATGTAAGTCAATTCTATTATTTAAATACTATATTTATCTATATATACAATATTTATCGATCGATCTATTATTTTTTTCAATGTCCTCTCTAAATTAGCTGATAAATTAAAAGACAATAATATAATAATAATAATAAATGAATTTAGTTAAGCAGATGAATTGAAAGAAATAACTTTTCTAATAATAAAATTCTAAGCGTAACTATTTATGATATTCAGATATTAAATTAGGTTTAGATAAAATCGCACTTTTCCAAAAACAAGAAAAAAAATACTTAGATGTATTTTAATCTTTACTACATAACAAATGACAAAATAGTTGACATTAACAATGTGTCTTTGGAGGGCGGGTGAGCGGAGAGCCCTGGGTTCGAACCTCAGTTAGAACTTTGGTAATTATTCAGGTCCTGGTGTAAGTCGCCAAGTCCACCCAACTTTAAATGGGTACCTGACTTTAAGTTGGGGGAGTAAAAGCGGATGGGCGTTAAGATAACCTTTATATAACCTTTATTATGCCGAGGTTACTGACACAGATGAATTCAACACTTCATATGAACAGATAAGTTCTTTTATTTTTACTTTGAATTAGACAATTCGATATTCGATAATATTTCAATATTTTAATTATGTGATAATTATTTATTTATGAAAAACCGACTTTTTTTTATATATTTTCATAAATATATATATAAATAAAAAAATATTAAAAATTCTCATTTCTCCTGTTGTATTGCATTAATAAGCGCCATTTTTTATAATGATACTTCTTCCTCAAATCTTTTTTTTTATTAATTGAGCGGGCCTTTTTACAAAGGGACATAGAAGACTGTATAAACTAGTATCAACTAATATTGAGTACGTGACTGAATATATTATCATAGATTTCACCCTCCTCCTCACACCCCCCTCTATCCGGCCGCCTCCAAACTATCAAAAAAAAAACCATACAACTTATAGTGAAAACAAAAGTGGTGGCTGAAGTGTGAAGACGAATACAGGGCTGGAATGTTTTATTATACATCTGTATAAGCAGACAATACATAGTATAAAAAAAATGTACTACATTTCTCTTAAAAAAGTTTTTTTTTTTTTTATGTGTTAAAAAATAATAATAATGTATTCTATTGGGAATATCATCGGGTTAATAGATTTTTATAGAGTGGCATCAACAGTCTCATCCTAGATAGCGACAATATTAGCTTATTAAATTTGTAATTCCCGTTAATACCATTTTTATCAAAATATCTGTAAAATGTTCTTACCAGCATATTTTACTTTGAACCTGGTCCATGATAGTGGATAAGCCGTTGGCCAGGATATTTTAATTGATTCCAGGGCCGGATCTGTGATACAGGTGTTGTCATCCTGGTCAGTCAGTAATGCAGTGGGTATATTATTTGGTGTTGTGGTGAAAGTGACGTCGGGTATTGTAGCCAAATCCTCTTTAAAAATGTTATAATCATTGAGAATTGTATGTAAATAGTCATCAGTCATTGCTTCAGTTAGTAATACGAAATATTTGAAACTTATTTGTTTGTTTTTTTAATATAGTGATTTAATAAGGGACCTAATTTGTGTACTTTATATATCAAAACATAACGTCTGGTATACTTACGGTACTGACACTTTAGTCCAAACCACCCAGGGGCACAATTTGAAGAGCACTGACCGCTTTCATCACACGTACCAGATGAACAGTGACACAAGTACTGACATTTTAGACCGAACCATCCTTTATCGCAAGCAGCTTACACAAGTAAAATACAAATAAATTACAGACAAATCATTAAAAAGTCACACTAAGCGTGTAGCTCTTAAAAAGAGCTTTACTATTCTCTTATCGCAACATTTTTTTAAATAATAAAATTATGTGCTATTCTTTTTACTGAAGTTAGATACATTACAAAATTAATCTTAGAAAAAAGTGTACATTTAACAACACAGTTCTATAACATTTTTAAGATGACCAAACATTTTTGTGATTAGAGCAGCTTCCGGTCACTATTAGCGCTTTAATTGGCTACTATATGAGCTATATTTTGCCACTATTAAAGCTACTTACGGCAATATTGGAGCGTCATCTGGTCACTATTTAAGCTACATGCGGCCAAAATTAGCGATACATCGTTCACTATTAAAGCTACATTTGGCAATATTAGAGCTGCATTCGGCCACTATTAGCGCTACAGATGGCCACTATTAGCGCTACATTTTGTTACTATTAGCGCTACATTTGGCCAGTATTAGCGCTACATTTGGTCACTATTAGCGCATCATTTTGTTACTATTAGAGCTACATTTGTTCACTATTAGCGCTACATTTGCCAACTATTAGCGCTACATTTAGCCACTATTAGCGCTACCTGTTGCCACTATTAGAGATACATTTGGCCACTATTAGAGATACATTTAGAAATATTAGAGCTGCGTTCGGCCATGATTTGAGCTACCTTTGGCTACTATTAGAGCTACATTTAACTATTCATTCACTTACCTGCATTGAGACCGGTAAAAAGGAAAAAAAAAACACGGAATAGAAACAAAACATAACGATACGATGTTGCCAATTACTTCAGAGATAACTTGCTCAGCAGAATATTTTGTCAGAGGATGTCGTTTATATACTTTTTTTCGTCTGTTTTTCCATTTCCATATTTGCATTTAAATTTAAAGACATAAAGCTAAATTAATTTATTCTTCAAACTTAAAAGCACTTGCATCACTTTCATGCCAGGACGGTCCTTTGTGATAGAATTGTAAGATGTCAAACGCAAAGGCATAGTTTAAAGTCATTAGATGTTGAAAGCTATAATGACGACAAACGATTACGTGGTAATTGATAATTAAAGCGGGATGTGGTGGCAGATGGCAAAACGAGCTATCAGAAATAGGGCCAGCACAGGTGTTCATTAAAAGGTTAGGTAAGAAGGTTAGATAGTTACCGACAGAACGAAGCTGAAAAGAGTGGGAGAGAAAGAAATAAATGCCGATAACACAAAACGGTTAGAACTGAGCTATATGTAGCCTAAGAGGTTGATAATAATATTAAGAGGTAAAGAAAATGTTATCGTTATACAATGAATTCTGAAATAGTCAATGAGAAAAAAAAAAGAATGACATGACAAAAAAGTGTAATTGATAAATAAGAATAACATTTGAGTAAAATAGTTAGAATGAAAAGGAATTTTAAATTACCGTAACCATGTATGTGTTTTATATCACAGTACATAGCACAGTATAAAGCACAGTATATAGCACATTATATATCACATTATTAAGCACAGTAGTATGGCACAGCATATAGCCCAGCTCTTAACTCATTATTTATTAAAGAATATAGCAAAGTATTTAGCGCAGTGCATAGCACAGTTTTTATTATTTTAAAAATCAATAAAAAATGTGTTTATACTATTCGTTTGTGTTATTTGACCTTATCCTCATGATACTGTTTAGTTATTATGTGCATTTCATGTAGAGATGTTAACGATTTTTTATTCATTCTGAATTTTAACACTTTGTAAGACGGTTCAAACTTTTGATCAGTTCAGCCCTGAAAGTTATCTTTGTTCGAGGCAGTCAACTTTATTAATATATACAAGATCAAAGTAGCGCACGCATTTCAACTCATCTTGACAGGACGTAACGGCGTGAAATCTCTTAACTTTTATAAACAGCAGAATTGTATGTAAATGTGTTAAAAATATAAATGTTTTAAATCACAGTGAACCAGAAAACTACAATGCTCATGATAAAAAATCAACTTTATTTTTTTCCATTATAAAGTGAGCCAAACTAATCTACATTACAAAGCAGCTAAGTTTGTCCGGGTAGCTTCCGTCCGTGTGGGGAATCCGTTCTATAAATAAACGACCTCCAGAAACAATAGTATTCGATAAAGTAATCACATGACCAGCGAGGTCACGAAAACATAATTTTAAAGAATGGCGTCTTCGATTCGATTTATCTTTTTTAAAAATCTACAGTTTTAAATAGTTTCTGTGGTTTTTTATTTTGAAACGTAATTATTTGTGTTATGCATTGTGCTATATAAACATGATTTTACTGTGCTATATACTTTGCTAAAGGATGTGTTATATATGTCACAACCCAATAGGAACAACTCGTGGTCTAGGGGGTACATTGGTGAGAGGTTCACCCAGGTCCCTGTAGGTTGGACATACACAATTTAATTTAAATATATAGGTAGGTAAATATATAACATATACCAATCACTGACTCTTGTTAAATATTCAAACAAATAAGTTTAATGCCACTTATAAATTACTATACAGGAAATATAATAATCATGTGTCAAGTTCCTCCATCGATTTTGTTAAATTAATACATCATAGAAACAATGGTATTAACATACAATAAGGCTATATTCTAAAACATCAGCTATTACATATACTGTCCAGTGATCTCTCCAGACTGGGCCGGCTAGATCTTAGCTCCCTCCATGATGGCTACGTGTCCGTCAAATCAGGCCTGTTAAGAGGCACTTCAGGCCGGGCCCTTCTCGCTGACTCAGTACTATTCGGATAGGTTACAGTCGACTCAGGGCTATCAAGGCGCACTTCCCAATGACTAAGCACTATTCCGACAGGTTAAGTTCAATTCAGGGCCTACACGTAACAAACAACATAATGACATAACTTCACAATGCTAATGTTTTTCAGTAATACATTATACAACGTATTGATCTACATTACACAGCCTACCTCCAGGTCGGTCATCCTTCCACACTCATACCAAACATCATGTATGTGAATAATCCTATTACAAGGCAAAGGGCGAATGTAACATAAAAGTCCCCAAACTATGCGCTGACCGTCACTTGCAGCTGTCCACTACCAGAGCACACACAAGTTTCGTTTTACCCCAGCGCACAACAATGTACACACCCTTCCAAAACATACACGCCGACCTGAACTCGTTCACCTACTGTATGCTATCTTGACATCCACCCTCCCCCCTTTGGACATATGAGAAGAATATTTAATTAACATGTAGCATATATCTCCAACTCACGACATTATACACACACCCCCACTCAAAAAGATAACCAAATATATAAAGATAAATATATACAAAATATTTCAATATATACACAGCATGGCATACATTATTCATTACCAACAAATAATTTTTTTAATCAACAGTGAACATTTCTGTGTGCATTACAAAAATCAACACAAAAAATAAAGACAACAATAATACAAGTTAGACACATCGGGACAACGTGTCTGCGATTACATTTTGGTGACCCACCAGATGCTCAACAACAAAATTAAAATTTTGTAAAATTAGAGACCAACGCATAATACGTTGATTACTGTAACATGCACTTTTTAGAAATGACAGTGGTCTGTGGTCACATTGTATTGTGAAGGCTGTACCACAGAGGTATCTGGACAAGCGCTGCACGCTCCAGACTATTGCAAGACACTCCCTTTCAATGATAGCATATCTTTGCTCCCTCGGCAACAATTTTCTGCTAAGAAATCTAACCGGGTGAAGGACTCCCCCCATTTCCTGAAGTAAACAGCAAGAGATTCCCTTATCAGACGCGTCCGTCTGAAGAATAAAGGGCTTATCAGGGTTTGCTAACAAAAGAATAGGAGAGCGCGATAGACAAGTCTGCAATCTCTCCAGTGCTTGATCACAATCAGAATTCCAGGCAACCTTCGTGGGCATTCCCTTTTCTAGAAGTTTAGTAAACGGCCACACTAAGTCTGCGAAAGACGGAATGAATTTACTATAGTAATTTGCCAACCCCAGTAGACTACGCACCTCCTTTTTTGTCTGTGGTATTTTAATATTTAATACTTTTTCTACATTGTTAGAGTCTGGCTGTAATTTCCCCCCACCCACAACATGTCCCAAGAACCTGATGTTATTATAAGCCACTTCCAATTTTCTAGGATTTACAGTAAAACCCTTCTCCTTTAGTCTATTAAATACTTCATCAACAGATTTTACATGATCATCAAAGTCTTTATTAAATATGCAAATGTCATCAAAATAAAATAAAACATTTGCTAACCCCTTTAACAGGTTTCTCATAGTTCTATTAAAAAAACTAGGACTATTAACCAGCCCAAATGGCACATACTTAAATTGGAAGTGCCCTCCTGGCACACAAAAAGCAGTGTACTTCTTACTACTACTTTCAATTGGTATTTGCCAATACCCTTTAGTCAGATCTATTTTAGTAAAATACTGTGCCCCATTGAGTTGTGAGAATAGATCTTCCTGATCCGGAATTACTTCTGCATCAAACTGAGTTACTGCGTTAAGCTTTCTGTAATCCACACATGTTCTAATTGTTCCATCCTTTTTCTTAATCAACACCACAGGTGATGCATATGGAGAATCAGATTCTTCTATTATATCCATTTCTAACATTCTATCTATCTCCTTATTCAGTGTGTCTCTCATATGGAGAGGCACTACATACGGTTTGAGCGTTATTGGTTTCTTTGTAGTTAATTCTATTTTAAACTCCTTCACTTTAGCTTGGCCTGGTATATCTGTAATACTTTCTTTATACTTCATTAGCCCTGCCATCATCTACTCCCTTTGTTCCTCAGTCAGATTTGGGCTGATATCAATCTCTATTAATTCATTAGACTTTTCCTGGGTGCTTAGAGTGGGGATTGCATCAAGCTCGTTATCGACAGGCTTTCCGGTCTCGTCTATATCTACTTCATTTATGATAGATGCCAAGCATGCATCCAAAATGTCTTTATCCCTTTTCCCGCTGTCATAATTCGCTGTTGAACCTCCATGATATTTCACCAGTCTATTAATATGATACTGTTTCAGTCTATTACCTTTTCTTATAACGTAGTTAAGTTCCGAGTTTTTTTTCTCCACTGTGTAAGGCCCATCCCAAAATAGAGATAATTTATTTCTTCTACGCGGTTTCAACAACAGAACAAGATCCCCTTCTTTGATATTTTTCTTACACTATTCTTATCATAGTATTTTTTATACCTCTCTTTGTTGGCTTTATTATGCTCGCTAGCAATTCTACATGTCACTGCCAACCTCTCTTTCAGATCTAACAGGTACTCATAAACCTGTTTAGTCTCCTTCTCTAAAAACTGGTCTGTAAACAGATGTTTAATAATTGACATCGGGCCTCTTATTCTCCTACCATAAACCATTTCATATGGGGAAACCTGTGTGGTATCATTTGGAACTTCTCTGTATGCAAATAAAGCTGCATTAATGTATCTATCCCAGTTCTTCGGTTCCTTCTCCGCCACTTTTCTTAACATATTTTTGAGGGACCCATTAAATCTTTCCACCAGACCATTCGAGATAGGGTGATACGGAGTTGTCTTCACAATTTTAATATTGAAGAAACGACAAATCTGATCATATAGCTCTGACTTAAACTGCGGGCCATTGTCTGATAATATTTGTTCTGGAAACCCTATTCTCGAGAAAATATTACTAAGTGCCTCAATGACTGTGTTGGTGTTTATGTTAGCTAGTGGTACCGCCTCAGGCCATCTCGTGGCCATATCCACCAATGTTAAAATATACCTATTCTTTCTTTCGGACATTTCCAATGGACCTATAATGTCAACCGCTACTTTCAAAAACGGTGTGGTAATGACGTCCATTTTCCCTAATTCCGCTTTACCTCCCCTCCCCGGATATCTACACTTTTGACACACATCACACGACCTAACAAACTGTTTAATCTCCTTATCCACCCCTGGCCAAAAAAATTGCGAATACACCCTTTGTCTTGTTTTGTTTATTGACATATGTCCTGCTAATGATATCGAGTGGGCTGCCTTTAAAACTACTCCCCGTTTTCCCACTGGTACCACAAGTTGCTCTTCTATCATATCGGGGTATTTTCTATGTTGAAACTGCTTGTACAGCAGACCATCTTTTATTATGAATGAAACAACACCACCCTTTTTAACCTCTACTGAACCACACTTAGCTCTGTCCCACAAACCTTTTAGTGTTACGTCACTTAATTGTTCATTCTTAAACTCCTGACAGGTTTCCGCATTAACACCTACCTCTGCCACTTTGGTCTCTAACTTATCACTTGTTGTGTCTTTTAACTTACTCATAGATCTAGTTACTGCGTTGCCAGATAGCGTCCCCTCCATTCCATCTACATTACCCACAATTACATCTGCCACCGGATCGTTAAATACCGCTGCTATGTAGCTCCCCTTAATGTATGGTGTGTTTATATTAACACGAGCTATAGGATACGAAAAAGTTTGACCATCTATCAATTTCAGTACGTAGTTTCCCTTCAATAAATGCTCTGGTCTGACTAAACATTTCCTCACCCCTATAATACTGGACCCCGTATCTCTAAGTACCGACACTATTCTATCATCTAAAAAACCCTTTTCTATAACTAGGCCACCTACCGACCTCTCCTCTAACGTGTCCTTTGAAAACAATTTCACCGAACTACTCTGACACGCAACTAAAATGTTTCTAAAGCCTACTTGTTGACAGCCTGCACAGTGATGCTGACCGTTTAATTCCGGTATCATGGACAGTCATCTCTGTCTATTCCCTGTGTTGTAGTTATTGCTTCTGCCGTTGCCACCTACTGCCCCCCTGTCTGTCGGCGCACCTCGACCGTATGATCTATCTCTGCTCTCTGTCTTAAACCTACAGGTGTTTGCCCAATGTCCCGGGCTATTACATATAAAACAGACTCCTCTGTTTGCAACAGACACATTTTCTGTAGCAGCCGCCACATATGGTATTTCATTTCTGGATATCTCTTTTATTTTTTTCACCGTCTTATAATGGTCTATAATCTCCAGCACTTTCTCACTAGAGTCCGGCTTGTTCAACAGGATATGTTGCAATAACTCATCCGACACCATGTTACACATTCTGTCCCTGATTAACAGGTCGACTATACCTTCGAAAGTAGCAGGGGTGTTGGATGTTTTAACCCAATTATCCAATGTCCTTCTCAATGTGACATAGTATTCTCTGAAATCATCATTACGTGGGGTGAGTGTATTCCATTTCCTTCTACACCCTTCCTCCGTACAATTTGCGTGTTTTAATAGTTCCGTTTTTACAAACTCATAGTCCTTATTGTTTATTAATTGTTGGTGGATCATGTAATCCCGCAGCTTGGCCGTTACCTTATATACCAGGTGTTGTGGCCAATTTTCCTTTGCTATTTTATTCCTTTCGGCTGTGGCTTCAAACAAGACCAAATAATAGGACTAATCATCCTCCTCCACCATCATCTTTAAATTCTTGTCTAGCTGCTCTCTTGGTCTATGGTCTCCATCCCTAACATTATTACTTTTTAGCATTTCTATTTCGATCTCCTTCCACGCTTTTCGATCTGCACTCATTTCCTCCCTAATAAATTCACTTCTACTTTTGCCCTTAAATCCTAATTTTTCAGCTACTTCTTCTAGTTCTTCGAACGTTCGCTGTCTAAAATTCGCCATTTTTTTTTTTATTTATCTCCCTCTTCTACTACCTACAAGCCCCTATATGTAATAATAAAGGGAATGCCCAGACCTGTCCTGGAGGCCCTGAAGTTACAACCACATAAAAAGACAAACAGACCTATCTTGATACGTCCCCGCTGCTCCGTACGGCTCCGATTGCGACAGTTCCACACAACACAGCACGCCGCCTTACGCCACAGTCCTTCTACCCTCTTGCGCAGATACCTCTGTTCAGCCCGACAACTCCACACCGTCAGGTGCATGCATGTAATATACAACAACAAAAAAAAAACTAATTAATAAAACATATTTCATGGGAAAAAGAAACAAAATGAAAACATATCTCCAGGGGGAGAATACAAAATGAATGAAAAAAACCACAACCTCAGTGGTATACTAGTGTACCTAATACACTTCTACCAAGCTAGGCCCCAGAGCCCCCAGAATGTCACAACCCAATAGGAACAACTCGTGGTCTAGGGGGTACATTGGTGAGAGGTTCACCCAGGTCCCTGTAGGTTGGACATACACAATTTAATTTAAATATATAGGTAGGTAAATATATAACATATACCAATCACTGACTCTTGTTAAATATTCAAACAAATAAGTTTAATGCCACTTATAAATTACTATACAGGAAATATAATAATCATGTGTCAAGTTCCTCCATCGATTTTGTTAAATTAATACATCATAGAAACAATGGTATTAACATACAATAAGGCTATATTTTAAAACATCAGCTATTACATATACTGTCCAGTGATCTCTCCAGACTGGGCCGGCTAGATCTTAGCTCCCTCCAGGATGGCTACGTGTCCGTCAAATCAGGCCTGTTAAGAGGCACTTCAGGCCGGGCCCTTCTCGCTGACTCAGTACTATTCGGATAGGTTACAGTCGACTCAATGCTGTCAAGGCGCACTTCCCAATGACTAAGCACTATTCCGACAGGTTAAGTTCAATTCAGGGCCTACACGTAACAAAAAACATAATGACATAACTTCACAATGCTAATGTTTTTCAGTAATACATTATACAACGTATTGATCTACATTACACAGCCTACCTCCAGGTCGGTCATCCTTCCACACTCATACCAAACATCATGTATGTGAATAATCCTATTACAAGGCAAAGGGCAAATGTAACATAAAAGTCCTTAAACTATGCGCTGACCGTCACTTGCAGCTGTCCACTACCAGAGCACACACAAGTTTCGTTTTACCGCAGCGCACAACAATGTACACACCCTTCCAAAACATACACGCCGACCAAAACTCGTTCACCTACTGTATGCTATCTTGACAATATACTGTGCTATATAATGTGCTATGTGCTGTGCTGTATATTGTGCAACGGAATATGCTATATTATGTCCTTTGTACTGTAATATATGTTGTGCTATATAATGTGCTACATAATGTGCTTTATATTGTGCTATTTACTTTGATATACACTGTTTTATAAAATGTGCTATATATGTACAATTGATTATGCAATAACATGCACTATATACTGTGCTATATAACCTGCTAAATAATGTGCTATATTATGTGCTAGGTACTGGGATATATATACTGTTCTATATAATGTGCTATATAATGTGATATATACTGTGATATATACTGTGCTATATAATGTGCTATATAATGTGATATATACTGTGCTATATAATGTGTTCTATTATGGGCTATATTATGTGCTATATCGTGATACATACTGTGCAATACAAAAAACACACAAGGTGACGGTAACATCCACTTTTTATTTTTCATTTCAACTATTTTTTAATATCTTTATTTCTATAATTTACTAATTACTTTCGTTTTTTTTTTTTTTTTTGCTGTTATTCTTTTTTCCTCATTGACTATTTTACTGTTCATATTATTACGATGCTATTTTATTTTACTTTTTTTAACATTATTATTATCCTTCAAGGCTACACAAAAGCTCGGTTATAACTGTTTAGTGATACTAAGTATTGAAATAGAAAAAAAAAATGGAAACAATTACCTATGTCTCTCTCTGTCTCTCTCTTCCTCTCTTTCTTCATCTCCCTATCTCTTTCTCTCTCCCTCCTCTCTCCCCCTCTCTCTCTCTCTTTATCTCTCTCCCTCTCTCTCTCCCCCTCTCTCTCCCTCTCTCTCCCCCTCTCTCTCCCTCCTCTCTCCCCCTCTCTCATGAACTCTCTCCCCTCCCTATCTCCCCCTCTCTCTCTCTTTATCTCTCTCTCTCTCTCTCTCTCTCACTGTCTTCTTTCTCTGTATAACTTTCATATTTTAACCTTACAATTTTGTAAGCACCTGTGTTTGTCCCATCCCTCAAAGCGTGTGTGTCTAGTCCACAGCCTCCACGGCGCGCTTTGATAATCAATTACCTTAAGCGATATACCATTGTAGTGATTGCATCCTTTTAGTACCGAGTCACTGGAGAACAAAAGAGGAGTGAGAGGAGGGAGGGGTACATAAGATATGCGGCTGTCGGTAAACTCAAACAATTCTTTGAACTTCAAAATGATCGTTGAATTGCGTCAGCCAATGCTGGTAAGTGAATCATTAGTTTTTATGGAGAAAATGTGAAAAGAAAATAAATAATGGTCTTAGTAGCTATGTATAATAAAAAGAATTATTTTGAGTGAAAAGTATCGACCCATTAAAAAAAAAATTAAGATGATTTATCGATTGATTGCGTGAGTGGTAAGGTCATTACTATGACTGTAGGTCTAAATACCACAAATAACGATTGTGGCCAAACATAGTTCTAATAGTAGAGAAATGTAGCTAAAAAAAAGTTGTCAAATGTAGCTCCGATAGTTGCCAAATGTAGCTTCCGTAAATGTCAAATTTAGGTCCAATAGTAGCCACACGTTGCTCTAAAATATGCAAAATGCATTCTCTATCAATTGCCAAATATTAGTAATCGGTTACATAAGTGGACAGCATAAAATTAAACCATATTCTTAAATATTCTAAATAAATCACTTAAGACAGCTTTAGGTTAAAAAAAAGCAGCATTTAATAATCTATTTACATTGAACTACGACAACGACCTCGAGTCTACACTTCTGCCTTCATTATGTCATGTCCCTTGCTCGTACGTCACAGTCACAGCTTTCGATAGCAAAATTATTCGGTGCGCTGGTATATGGAATTCCCTCTTCAACGCGCACTACCAAAGGCAAGGAGAGTTATATAACAACATGAAAAGTCAGAACATAATTTAGCAGGAGGGTCTTTAAGCTTTTATTAACGACATTGTTATATTCTGTCTTTATTACACTTTTATCTAAATGAATGTAAATCTTTCTTCAGTAGAAAGAAATCACACATTATTCTATTGCCGACTCTGTTGCAGACCGGTATCTTTTAGAAACAAAATGGCATAAAGCGAAGGCTATACTTCAAACAATCCTCCTTAAACTAATATTTTTTTTTTTAAATGTAAAGTTGTTGTTTTTCTTTTGGTATGACTTTTTCTAATCCATTTATATTGCACCGTTTTTTTTTTGTGTAAGCTGCTTGCAATAACGGATTGGTTCGGTCCGAAATGTCAGTACCTGTGTCACTGTTCATATGGTACGTGTGATGAAAGCGGTCAGTGCTTGTCAAACTGTGCCCCTTGGTGGTTCGAATTAAAGTGTCAATACCGTGAGTATACCAGACGTTATTATTTTACTTATATATATATATATATATATATATATATATATATATATATATTTATTTATATTGATAAATAGATAGCAAAGATAAATAGCACCGGATATATTAATATATGTGTAGATTTCATTTTTATAACAGTCGTTACAGTTGAAGAGTGCAAAAAAACCTCCCGTTCCCCGACAATCAGCCTTTCATTATAATCAATGTACGCTGTTTACAGTCATGGAGCCTTTTAAATTTGCCCCTCACTTTACACAAACGTCTGTAAAGAAAGCCTTGACACGTTGCAAAAGTGCAAGAGATCTATTGAAAAAAATATAAAGTGGGAAAAATCACATTAAATTTACATTAAAAGGTAGTTATCTTATACTTTCAATTTCGTAAAAAATAATACTTCCTAGATTAAAAACATTTTTTTTTTAAAACTAAGTATTACAATTTACTGTTCAAAGTAATATTTTAACTATTCATAATTTAGATGGCACTTGTATTAAAGTGTTAAATAACAAGTTTGATAATTAAAAATGTTTTTGTGTTCATATATTTTATTTTCAATTTTTACTAGTGTTACTAGCCAAGGTAATGTTTGATACTTTATTAAAAATTACTTCATAAAGTAAATCATCATTGATTCATTATTCTTTTGATAATCGTTTATAAAACCAATCATATATCTATTCACAAATTATGGTCCGCTTTTTAAATTATGTATTGATTAGGTTTAGCCAAAAAGAAATAACGAAAAGAAACATAATGTTTTTTAACTTTAATAAGATAAATAAATATATAAATGAGTATATTAAACTATTGTTTATTTTTTTTTGCGTTATAAAAGAAAATGAAAAAAAAAATGAATTCCTTGCAACAGAGGTGCTTTTTTATATTGACCTGTAATAGGTGTGCAGTGTAAATAACATGCACTGAACTACTGTATTAACAAACAGATCAGACTAAGATAACCTTTGCACTCAACTACTATAGCCCAGGGGTTTTTTTGCCATGTAGCGCGCCGGATCTGCGATCCGGCACCTCTGAAATGCAACCCGGCACCTCAAAATAACGATCCGGCTACCAAATAGTTTTCTTCATTTGGTAAAAAGTTAAAAACTTCAGAGCAAAATTTAGAGACCCACCATCTCTTATTGAGCAAAAAAAAAACCCTGCTATAGCCTATTAACAAACAGATAACTCACGGAAATGAGAGAAATAAGTACATAAAATTTTTATTCTAAGCAATATGTTTAGACTTATTATCAACATCACATTATCGGGTATTTAAATTCGGTAGTATAATAATTCCAACTATTGACTGAAATAGTGGACCAATATACAAGATTTTAAAGTGTTTTAAAAAATGGCGGTGAAGCGGAATATTTTACAACATGCCTGAGAAGAAACACGACTTACCCAGATCCATATATTCAATTACTCTACTACGATAGAACAATTCAATAAGCCATTGGAGAATGTTAAATATTACGCTAATATGTATGGTATCTACATGTAGTTCACCCTTTCCCCAACTAAAGCGCAACTCACAGTAATTATGGGATCAGAATCTATTATTAGATAGTGTAATTGGAGCAGTTGATCGTATTCCTCCTTTGTGACCTACTCAATTTTTATAGTGTCTTGAGTTCGTCCATTTATTGCGTCAACAAATAGAATTATTTACAATTTAGTCCATTAGACATCTACCTGACAGTTTAGTTCAGATTTTAGAATTGTAGTACATTGTTTATTGTGAATAAGCGTTCTACGTGTAAGGACACTGGAAGTAGAGAAATAGACACATAGATAGATGCATTGGTTGATAAATAGATAGACATATATAGATAGATGTACACATAGATAAATAAATTGATTGATATATAGAAAGACATATAGATAGATATACACATAGATAGATACATTTATTGATAGATAGTGATATTATAACACAACAAAATAACCATTTATCCGCAAATGACTGTCAACTGGGTGTATCAAATGGGTTAAGTGCCATCCTAGTAAATCAAACCCGACCTCTAACTATTTCTTTTCTATAGAAATAAGCTCACGGAATAACTGTTCGATACTATTCTGTCTTAGCCTCGTAAATAACTTTTCTATTTGAATATTTTGAACAATTAAAACAATTAAAATACATATTTTAAACAATAAAAACATTCTAAATACAATTAATACAATATAAATATTACATATTTTAATTTAAACAATTATACACATGTTGAAGAAAGCTAATAAAAATATTTAAAACAAAAGAAATAATAATTCGAACATCCTTTTTATCAGTTGACAGGGTCGAATAGCCCGGGGTCGAAGAGTCCGGGGTCGAAAAAATGTGAAACTATGTGCAAAAATCCTTTAAAATGTGTTAGGGTTGAATGGGGCCACAATTGTCTATATAAATTTACCACAATTGTTACGATTCGTTTAATAGAGTTACTGGTGTTTGTAACAAAAGTTGTAACGGCTTAAGTAACACACCTGATTGTAATGTATAAAAGAAAAAAAAAATATTCATCAAATAGGCCTATGTCATAGAATGTGTAAGGACTTAGACAGACATAGATAGATAGACAGACACATTGTTAGATAGACAGACATATAGATTGATAGGTAGTTATATAGATAGACAATTAATTTTTGTACCAATGTAGATGTTAGAGGGAATTCCCTGTAGTACGGTAACGCACCAAATGAATGGGTAAAAAAGGAAGGACACACAGACGGTTGACGAGGAAAGAGATAGAACATTGTTGTGGATACCTTTGTTTTGTTTAAGTTGAAGAAGGTAGGGGAATTAGGAAGGAACGGAGGAGCTAGGAAGAAGTATGTATTGTATTAACAGAACGGACAACTAGTATTTATCGTAGAGACATGAATTAATGGTTAATGTTCATTATTGAATGACTAGTTCTTACGATTATTCAATAAAGTGATTTTGGTTAATAACTGGAAGTGGTATGAACTCATATTAGTTGTGTGTGAAGAAAGAAAGAAAGAGAAACAATATCGCCATCCCTGACAGAGTGCTTAAAGAATTTCTTTAATATTATTTTAAACGTGTTTCAGTTATCTTAAATATTTAAAAAAAACAGCATTCCATAATATATCAAATGCTCCGCCGTACTGGTCATTGACCTATGAAGCCTACTGGTGGAGATTGATGACCAATGTCGATTATCTTGGCAGCTGCTGAAGAGAGGTTGGGGAACTGTTGGACAGGTGCTGGCGAACCACAGTAGCTGGTAATGGTAGTTAATTTATGCTGAGGAACACATCAAGTTCGATCTCACAGGCTCTAAGAGACTCACCCCGCAAATAAACTGTTCAAAAAGAGAGAGTTTGTCTGAATGATTACAAGAGCCACAACTCTGAAGATCTGTGTATGTTAATTGTTCAAACCACTCGTTAGTAAGTCACCTGAATGCAACATAGGTATGTTGGAGCGAACAAAAAAACATTCCAATTTGAAAATCTAAATGCTTGAGTGAGAGTATATATTAAGTATATATTCATTGGTGTTTCATTTTTTTTCCTCCTTTTAATAATTAGCTTAAATAAGTTTAATTGTTCATTTAATTTTTATTAAATAAATAAATAAAAATAAATAAATAAATATCTTTCCTTTTTTTAAAGTATTAAATCTATTTTATCTTGACTCTAACACCTTTGTAATCGTAGCTTTTATAAATATATGTCGCTTGGCTTTATTTTTGGGTTTACATTTTCAAATTCTTTGAAATAGTGGAAAATGAGTTTTCTCCTCTTCATACCCTCCCTCCACACACCCCTTCAAATTTTACACAATTCCGCATATCCCTGTGATAATTTTTCTTTTATTTTTACATTACTGAGATGTATGTAATAATCTACTTACCAATACAACGTAACGTCTATGTTAATAAATATGTATGCACTTTTTTATAATAAGACAGATGAGTTGAATAATTCATTTGTTTCTGTAACCTCGGCATATAAAGAGTTGTTGGGTTAGAATAACCCCCAATCGACTTTACTAACACCATCGTAAGTCATGAAACTAAAAACATTCCTTTTGTTCTCAACAACGCTCGAACCCAGGAATTCTGAGGTCGACAGTCGATAATCTACGCCGTTCGGCCATCTGTCCCGACGTTTGTATATTACATAAGTATATATTTTTTACTAATATAATTTTCCCAGAATGTCAAATTGATCATTCGGGCCATAACTGCAAATTTAAATGTGGAGTAAACTGTCACAATGAAACTTGTCACGCGAATACATGAGTTTGTGATAGAGGATGCAATGGTTACAGTAATCCACCTGAATGTAATGTAGGTAAGCTAATATGACATTCATGATTATTAACTCTATTGCAATTAAAGGGTCAGTAGAGAAAGCTTAAAATATCATTTTAACTTTTAACATATTAATTCCGAAATGTAAGTAAACTCATTCCAAATGATCATAAAGTGAACAAATATTACATTACTTTTACCAAGCTGGTGTGTGAGGTCCTCGTAATGATGAGATGAAATATCTTAGAGACTATAAATCACTAATGGGAATGTTTATATCGTTGACCATTTTTCATCCCCACTATAGTCGATAGTGCAATGGCCATGGAGGCACTACGGGAGACATAGCGGGGACTATAGCCATGGCCTGAAAAATGTCCTTGGTTCACACTGGAAATCGAACCAGGTACCCTGAGAAATATATGCAACCTAGCCCCCCTATAGTGTCTAATTGTCTTAGATATTTTTTAAAGGAATTTGTATTTATATATTTTCACGGTAGTCAATATCTTTTTAGGCATATACAATGAGTGCATTATTTAAAAATAGCTTTATAATGTATTTTATTTCTTATTGTCTGAACAGATTGCTCTAAAATATCGTATGGTCCCAACTGTAGTATTGAATGTCCAACTAATTGTAAAGATGCAGCCTGCAATAAAACTGGATATTGTATTAGCTGTCAAGTTGGATATGTTGGTCATTTCTGCGATCAAAGTAATGCATTTATTTTCCTTCTTAAAAAATTTAATAATATTTGGCCCGCATATTGAAAAAAAAATGTATAGATTTACACAATTAAAGTAGTGGTTTACATATTCAAAGTAGTGGTTTACATATTCAAAGTAGTGGTTTACATATTTTGATTGGAGTTACGAATATGTATGATGTACTGGATTTAAAAAAAAAAAAATCATTCCTTATTTTCAAGAAACCAATACATTCAAATAATGTTCCCCTTTAAATACCATATAGATTCATCGTAGTGTATACATTGTGTTTTTCGGTGTGTGCGTGAAGTCACTGTAAAGATAAGATGAATTATATTTGATAATAAAAACCATTAATAGGACTGTTATTATAGTGATATTTTTTCGTCCCAACCATATCCGATAGTGCAATGACCTCGGAGGTACAATGGGAGTTATAGTGGAGACTCACCGAAGATCAAATCAGGGACCCTTTCTGGTCGACCAGTAGCCATGCCATACTGATGGCTAGAAACAACTCCCCCTGTTAAAAGTCATATACCCATATATAGATGTATGGAGTCTCACCAGAACATGAACAAATCCCAAGGTTCGAATCCAAGACCCCTAAGTCGACGATTGAGCACTCCACAACGCACGACCTGGCCGTTCCCTCTACGTTGAAACATATTTTAACTTTCAGATAAATTTATTTGTAATTGTTTCATATTCTATATTGTAGTATGAGTTGATATTGCAGTTGCAGCGGTAAGAGATTGGACTCCAGAAATTGCCACGAGCGTGTCTATTGGCACATTGGTTGTCATAGTGATAAGTGTTGTGGTGTTGATTGTTGTATGCAGAGCGAAAAGGAAACGCCCGCATACTACATGCACACCTGTCAATGATTTAATTACAATGCTGCAGTCTTATGACAGTGTGAAACTAAACAATGAATACCAACCATTCAATCCAGAGCCAAGTAAGTCATATTGCTTTCATTGCATTATAACCAATACATTATGTTTAGTAAACTGCATTATATTTTAAAAGGCTATAAAAAGTATTAGAAGATTATGATTTTTAGAGGATAAATATGAATCGAAGATTTGAATCATAGGATCATTCTGAAGTATTGTAGTAGGCATTGGAATAGAGGGATGTGTTTTAGAACATTCAATAATGTAATGTTAGCTCTATATAGTTTCATCGGTGACCGTATCAATATAGGAGATATAGAGCCTAATGAATCATTATACCGGAATGGGTACAGGGGGTGAATGGTCGTTTGGCTGAACGATTGAATGTCGATCTGATGGTCCCTGGTTCGATCTCCGGTGAGAACCAATGGATATTTAAGTTCGTGGCTAAAATCCATGCTATATTTCCCGTGGTTTCTTCATCGGTTATCGCACCATCGGCTATTGTAAGGGATGAAAGAAGGGCACCATCAAATAATAGTCCCGTAAGTGGTTTATTGGAAATCTAAGAGATTTAGATCTAATAGGTACAGTTAGTGGCACTGATCCATCACTTAAACCTAATAGACAGCAACTATAGTGTTTTTAATGTTTGAAAGTAAGGCTTCAATCTATTCATCGGTTTAATAATAGTTCTGTTTGCTTATTACAGGCGGTAGGGACAGTGAAAACATCATTGACAAGGGAGTTAAAAGAGTCGTCAGAGTGCGAGAAGACAACAAGCACTAACTATGAAACTAAGATTGAGCAATGAGACTCTTTTTGATTTAAATTTTTGTAATTTGTATTGTTAGAACGGCAAGTAAAGCAATATTACATAATCAATGTTAACTGAACTCTATTTATGTGCACACATACTGTATATTTGATAAAAAGTTTATAATAGTTTATAATTTTCATTGATTCGAGATTTTGTGCATGTAAACAATCATATAAAGTTGTAGATTCGTCTTATCCCACCAGCTTTTAAAATACGCGAATAATTATTGATAACTGGATCGACATAACCTTCTTTTGGTTGGAGGGTCACTGTTGTGGCGCATTGGCAAGGTGGAAATAACAGGTTCAAACTACACCTGCTACTACTGATATACTTGTCGACTTTTACATACACACATAAGTTTAACAAAAATATTTCACATTTAATTAATTATTAGTGTATCTCTTGTGACTGGTATAATTTTAAAACTAGAGTAATCCTATGAGATTTACAATCATTTGTATTTCACTGGATACAGGGATGAATGAAACTAAAACTTGTGTAATAAAATATACAATACCAAAAGCATATAAAATGATTTTTTTGTTTCTTTAGAAAAAATAGTAATGTATATAATGAAAAGCTAAATATAAAGAATAACAATTATAATAAAATAATTTTACGCTTTGTGCGTCAATAAGAATCAATAAGAATTTACCTTTAAGAAAAACAACGACATTAGCTAGCTAACCCATCGACCTGATGGTCACCTGTTGGTCACTTCGGATCACAGACTACATTTGTGTCTATCAAGTATCTCGCGTATGAGAAAAAGTCGACCGAAAAAGAAGTATGTATATATGTATATGCCACAAATTCAACATTTAGAAAGGATAACCTTTAATAGGAACATGAATATTTGAAAATAGATTTATATTGAGTACTATTGTGTACACTATTTTACTTCTAAATATACTTCCAACACAAAGAATGCACAGGCTAAGGCGTCCAATAACCGTAACAAACAACGGACCACAGGGGGAGATGAAAAGATTGTGTGGTTTGCCCAACATCCAGTCGCCTTTATTTCCCAAACAAGTGCCCAGTTTAAGCTACACAGCCCCGTAGCGTGAAAAATATACAGGATGGGCCAGGCATTCTACAGCAGGGGCCAGGCAATTGCAGGGGGGCCAGGTAATACATTTTACTAAGTAGAACAAATAAGCAGGGGGGCAGACAAAATGCTCCCCCACCACCCGCACGCTAAGGCCTTAAGCTACATGTACTTATGGGACGACGGTATAACAGAAAACGACCCAGGAAAATAGCAAGATCTCAGTTCGATTAGTTGAGTATATACACCACTCGGACATCCGTCGCATACAATAACCGTTATTATTAAGTGAACGCTTGAATACAGAAAGAGGTCATTGGAACTCATAGAGACCACCTACCCAATAAAAAGATGGTAATTTTTTTTTTTATATCTATAATTAGCATCTAACTGGCGTTTAAGACGGAGACCAGATCAACACATGGTAGAAATAGAAGGATTAACATCATTCACATCTGAACACACTCTGGGAGAGTTTTTGTAAACTTTGAAAAAAATTACATCGTTAATAATCAAACGATTAAGTTGTAAAAAACTTGAAAAATCTTTAGAGGCGACACTTATGCCAATGATTATCATATGATATGTTTAAACGGTAAAGTTGTCCCCCGTGTTTGATCTCCAGTTAAAAACAAATGGAATAGTTCATGTAGTGGTTAATGTTCCCAACACGTCTCACATTGCACTATTGGTTATATTGCATTGCAGGTCACATAGCGTTATAGGTCCCGTTGTACTAAAGGTCACATTGCACTATCGGCTATTTTGCATTGCAGGTCACATAGCATTATAGGTCCCGTTGCACTAAAGGTCACATTGCACAATCGGTTATATTGCATTGCAGGTCACATTGTATCATAGGTCCCATTGTGCTAAAGGTCACATTGCACTATCGGTTATATTGCATTGCAGGTCTCATAGCATTATAAGTCCCGTTGTACTTAAAGGTCACATTGCACTATCGGCTATGGTGGCGACGAAAGAGATGTAATATATAAACAGTCTTGAAGTGGCATTATAGGAACTAAGAGAATAACATTTTATCATTATTGTAACCTCACAAATAATTACATCCTTTGGTTTTATGTTAAGCACATATTCTATACTTTTGCATCCACTGGTATATGATATACTGAATTCATCAGTACGTAATATAAAGAAACTAGTTTTGTATCGTTCTATCGTTCATAGGAGCGCACCTATCAGGGGAGACAGATCTTACCACAGTAAAACATAAGTTTAATTAAATAAGTCAATTCAAGCGACCAAATACTCGTTGCAACAGGGCGTCGACTATCATGGTTTGTATCATTTATGTATCATGATAATAGTCAAAGCTGTTATCACATAGATATCTAGACACAATGCATAATAACTAGTTATATCATTTATTTATCATGATAATAGTCAAAGCTGTTATCACATAGATGTCTAGACACAATGCATAATAACTAGTTATATCATTTATTTATCATGATAATAGTCACACTATATATATATATATATATATATATATATATATATATATATATATATTGTTTACATTCATAGATCTCGAAAATAAAGTAGATGTCAATAATTTTCTATAAATAAACACGCACAAAAATAAATCTGTCTAAATTTCCAGTAAAGAAATTCTGTATGGTATAACTTTTGAAAACAAAACAATAACAACAACAAAAACACGCATGAACACATACGTATTTTATACGTGTGTATACGTGTGTATTAAATATTTAATAATATAATAGCGGTGTGCGTTATGCGTTAAATCTCAAGTAAAGAAATAATACAACAGTATTAAATTTTAAAATACAATGACGAAAAAATCGGATCTGCCAGAAACCAAAAAATAAATTAGCCTACCGATTAAGCCTAAGGGAATATAAGTCTATGCAAAGGTTTTGCAAGCAAAGCTAGTATTTAAAATAATACCGATATTAACACTATATGCAAGCTACCCTCTACGTAGCACGGAAGAAAGGCGACATGGACATTTTAGCTGTTCGAACAACGAATTTTCGTTAAAGTACGCGAAATGGCGACCTTAAAAGAATAATACTCGCACAATTATTGAACAATATTAAAACGAATCATCTAGAAACACGCGAATGACAACAAAGCCAACACAGCTATTAAGTGGATACTTAAGTTTGGAAAGGTATGGCTAGCTGAGCGTTGTAGTAACCAAACACTCCCTGAATGTGTCGAACATAATAAAGTGTACCATTCGTCTGTCTTTGTTACATTTATGGTCAAGGGAACGTATTGTCTTCATTTTAAATCTTGAGTATGGAATTTTTAGGAACATCTAAACATTAAAAATATTTTTTATCGGTATTGAAAACCGATACATTCATTGTTACAGAGACAAATACATTATATTAAGACTAATCATCAAGACAATGTTAATGACTCATTAGTTCCATATCTCTATGATCTGCATGGCTTTCGTTGGAGAAAGGGATAATGTAGATTGGGTTTACCAATGCATTTTACTAATACATTTCCTAATACATTTTAGTAATTCATTTTACTATTGTATTTTACTACCAATACAATTGACTAATATAATTTACTAATACATTTATAAATACAACTTACTAAAACAATTTACTAATAAGTGATTTTATGTGTTAAACAAAGTGCATAAAAAGCCTGCAGCACATGGTGGTTTGGCTCAAACTGTCAGTACTTATGTCACTGCGATTCAAGTGGGTCATGTGACGTCAATGGTCTGTGCTCAATAAAGTGTGCCAGTGGATGGTTTGGGCTCAACTACCAATACCGTGAGTGTGCCAAAAGCTAACAAAATAATGTTTGTACATCTTTTTAAATAGTCATTAGTCATTACATTATATGGCGGCCATCCAAATTCTGAAAACTAAGTAGCGACTGCTAATTGTCTTGTATCCTGTACATTTATTTTCTAAGTGTTTTACGAAGTCTAAACATAAATATGAACTATTTTATTTTTAATCGCTTTCAAGAGGACCTGGCCACTGTACCTGGAGTCACACTAAGTACAACACCAGTGCAGATGACACCAACATGGCTGACAGATAGTGATGACCTCACCTGTAACGTTGATCAAAATATACGATCGTTGAGGATATTATGGAACATAACATATCCATTCACATGGATGAGGGTTAAATTGAACAATTCCAGTATGAATTAATATTGAGTTTATAATGCATTAATCGTAACTCAATTCAATAAATTAACACTTAACTTATAATGATTAAATGAACTAATGTGAAAGTATGTAGTCTCAAAACTTATTATATCGGTTTTTTTATACAGTATACAGACTGGAGATTACAGTTGACTTCCGCTTGGCTAACAATGTTACGGTCAGCTGTAACGGACTTGTCACCCTCCTGGATAGTACAACTGTAGACTACAGATGTGATCTGAATGAAACTGTACAAGAACTAACAGTTACAGGAACTGGTCTCAAGTCTTTATGTTCTGTATATGTCAGTGGAGGTATAGCTTTTAAGTGTATTTATTTAAGTATTAATATGTTTACAACAGACTTACATCTTATAAGCAACGATAGGAATAAAAAACAATTCAGCACATTATCTTTTTTTTGGGTTCAACTGGGAAACGGAAATGTAGAATTAATATCTAATAGTTATAACGGGATATTTGGAGAGTTTGCACCTAGCGCGACGCACGTCTGTCAACCTGAGGGTAACGTGTTCGATTTCCGGTGATGATCAAGGAACTGTTTTTAGTCATTGTTGAAGTTCATTTTTCCCGTTATGCCTCCATGGCCATTACACCCCCGGCTGTGGTGTGGATGAAAAAAACAGCTCGCTTTGTCTGCTAGTATCGTGTAATGTTTTTCCTGTCTTGAGGAATCGGTAATCACTAGTTTCGATAACTTGTGTATTCGCGTTGACAATGCATAATTTAAAACTTTCTTGTCAATTAGTTAAAACTTTACTGGCAAGGAAGATAATGAGCCTACATCTTTATATAAGAGAGTGGGTGTGAGGACTAAAGAGATTAACTTCTGTCAGAAAGCGCTGGTTAGAGATTATCTTGTATCAGGTAGAGCGCTGGTTAGAGATTATCTTGTGTCAGGTAGAGCGCTGGTTAGAGATTATCTTGTGTCAGGTAGAGCGCTGGTTAGAGAGTATCTTGTATCAGATAGAGCGCTGGTTATATATTATCTTGTGTCAGGTAGAGCGCTGGTTAGAGAGTATCTTGTATCAGATAGAGCGCTGGTTAGATATTATCTTGTGTCAGGTAGAGCGCTGGTTAGAGATTATCTTGTGTCAGGTAGAGCGCTGGTTAGAGATTATCTTGTGTCAGGTAGAGCGCTGGTTAGAGATTATCTTGTGTCAGGTACAGCGCTGGTTAGAAATTATCTTGTGTCAGGTAGAGAGCAGGTTAGAGATATATATGATAATTTATGTTGATCACGATAATTGTTGTATGAATGTAAAGACAAACGATGAATGCAGCGTAATAATTCACGTGTGTGAAGAAACATATGATACGTTTATCAAGACATATGTTTTTATGAAAAAAACAATAATTTGTAAAGATAAATATTTTCTACTGTATGATCGTGTTGGATGATGTTTGAAGCATAAATTATGCATCTTCATATTGAACTTTTTATAAAAATTGAAATATTGATCAAAAATAAAATGAAAAAAAAACATTTGAAAGTTTGTCTATATATTTACTGTTGATCTTTAGATTATGATGCATGACGAACGATATGATGTAGTGGACCTTTAGATTGTGATGCATGACGAACGATGTGATGTAGTGGACCTTTAGTTTATGATGCATGACGACGATATGATGTAGTGGACCTTTAGATTGTGATGCATGACGAACGATATGATGTAGTGGACCTTTAGATTGTGATGCATGACGAACGATATGATGTAGTGGACCTTTAGATTGTGATGCATGACGAACGATATGATGTAGTGGACCTTTAGATTATGATGCATGACGAACGATATGATGTAGTGGACCTTTAGATTGTGATGCATGACGAACGATATGATGTAGTGGACCTTTAGTTTATGATGCATGACGACGATATGATGTAGTGGACCTTTAGATTGTGATGCATGACGAACGATATGATGTAGTGGACCTTTAGTTTATGATGCATGACGACGATATGATGTAGTGGACCTTTAGATTGTGATGCATGACGAACGATATGATGTAGTGGACCTTTAGTTTATGATGCATGACGAACGATATGATGTAGTGGACCTTTAGATTGTGATGCATGACGAACGATGTGATGTAGTGGACCTTTAGTTTATGATGCATGACGACGATATGATGTAGTGGACCTTTAGATTGTGATGCATGACGAACGATATGATGTAGTGGACCTTTAGTTTATGATGCATGACGACGATATGATGTAGTGGACCTTTAGATTGTGATGCATGACGAACGATATGATGTAGTGGACCTTTAGTTTATGATGCATGACGACGATATGATGTAGTGGACCTTTAGATTGTGATGCATGACGAACGATATGATGTAGTGGACCTTTAGATTGTGATGCATGACGAACGATATGATGTAGTGGACCTTTAGATTGTGATGCATGACGAACGATATGATGTAGTGGACCTTTAGTTTATGATGCATGACGACGATATGATGTAGTGGACCTTTAGATTGTGATGCATGACGAACGATATGATGTAGTGGACCTTTAGTTTGTGATGCATGACGACGATATGATGTAGTGGACCTTTAGATTGTGATGCATGACGAACGATATGATGTAGTGGACCTTTAGTTTATGATGCATGACGACGATATGATGTAGTGGACCTTTAGATTGTGATGCATGACGAACGATATGATGTAGTGGACCTTTAGATTGTGATGCAAAAATGGAAGGGTGGGAGGAGAGGGAAATTTTGTCAGATTTAAATATGTAATCGGATTTATGAATGAAACGTCACTGACCGCGTTAGGTTCAAGTTCTTTGAATATAATTATAGCTAACCACCAGTAAAGCAAGCTGACACATGTGTACTTATGTACAAAATGCGTTAAAGTTATCAGGTCTACTTGAAATAGATTCACATGATGTGACTATGCATTGCCAATATTTTCAAAATCATTGATCAAACAAACTTTAGGATCAGTGCCGAACCGAAGGATTTAATGGCCCGGGGGGACTTGGCCTCTTTGGGGGGCCCCCTGCATTTTGACATTCGACACCATGACATGAGATAATGTACTTATTATGTTATTGTACTTTGTCTTGATACAAGGGCAAGGTCCCGTATCTTGGGCACAACTTAGGGGAGTGGGCATAGTTAGCTCCGGTAAATAGTTGTACCCTCAGCGACCAGCAAAAGACTACAACGATCGCGTGGGTAAGTTACCAGCAAGAGAGCGGGTGATGAGAAACAGATCACATCCCGCTCTCGCTTACACTCAACTCATTGAGGTTTTCTACACCCCCCCCCCACCGTCCCGCCTTGTTCTTTCCCCCGATGACGTATGTTGGTCAGTCACTCGCTAACCAATCCCTTTCGCCTAAGTCGATGATGCATGAAAGTAAAACGGGCCAGGCGAGATGAAATATGACGTCAATATTACCCCAACCATACATAAGCTGCGACAAAAGGGCTAAAAATAGTTTACAGTAAAATACAATCTATATATTTAAGTTAACAGCGTGTGAGCTGTTCAAGTCATGACCGCAGGCTTGCGGCCCCTTTGTGTTATATAATAATAGATTGATGATTTATTATTTCAAATATTTGAACTCGGTTCCAGTATGCCTGTGGAGTATATTCAATACATTAAACGGTCAAAACCTAGCCGTATTTATATTATAACGTCTGCGCGTTAAATTGCGTTAATTACTTAATTACGTCACATTCTACTTCCGTATTTTACTTTCTTTTTTAATATATCTAAGGGGCGCCCCCTGGTCGTCATTGTTAACTATACTAGAATGTCCGACGTAGCACTCGGTCTAATTCTAGAGTCGTCCCACCTTTGCTGTTTTACTAGTTCATTGTGTTCTCCCCACCTAGTCTTTTGTCGTCTATCACATTGTATACCTTTATTCGTCGTGGTCCTACTTGTTTGACATCTTCTATATCAAAACATCTAAGGTAATAGTATACGGTATCTAAGTCTGTGAGTAAACAAAGCCAAGACCTGTAGTTTCAATAAGGGAAGTACCTAGTTTAGTAAACAAAGCCATGTCCAGCAGTTTCAACAAGGGGAACTACCTAGTACAGTAAACAAAGACATGTCCAGACAAGAAGTCAATGGCATCACTTGGGTAGGGGGTGGGGTCTAACAATCTTTTTTTTTTTACTTACATTGTGAGATGCTAGCCCCTGGCCATGTTGAAATGAAGGGAAATGATTTTCAGAATCAAATGCAAACGGGTAAATAGCCCCTTCTTTTTACACATATTTTCAATAGTTAGTTGAATATACATTTATAATAAATAGCAATATGTGTTCAAAAGATTTTTTTTTAAATTTATATACAATTAATTTTATACTTTTGTACACGTTAATATATCTTAACTAGCTGTGCCCTGCAAAAAATTTGCATAAAGTTATATCCCCTTAGGCTTGATCGGTAGGCTAGGTTATTTTTTGGTTTCGGGCAGATCCGATTTCTTTCATGGTTGTATTTTCAACTAGAATATGTTGTATTCATCCTTTACTTTCAATTTAACGCACACTGGAAATGAGTATTATTATATATGATTTATTGTGTAAGTCTTTAAAGGTTATACTAAGAAAAACTTAACAATTCGCGCATTAATACTCAAGTGCATAGCTTCATGTTTATTGTGATGTTATAATCTCTTGGTGAGTTTCTCCCATAGATATTAACATTACTTAACTCTTAACAGTAATTCGCTTCTTAATTCTCCAAAATTTTAATTCATTTTAATTTTTAAAACCTATACATTGAACTTTGAACATTCTCACTAAATGAGAAAAAAATCACAAAGTAAGTTACAAGACTTGTGGACCCAGCAGCAAATCCATAAAAAAAGAAACTAGTTAAAAACTACTCCGTCGAAAAACAAAATAATTTGACCCCCAACTCAATGATTAACTACCAAGCTGGTATAGGTATTTCTTTTACTAGTATAACAAATGTTATTAGGTTGTTGACCTCATGGTCAAATTGAAAAATTTACTATTATGATTCAGTCTTTCTTAACTCCTCGATCATAACCAACTGCTCATGTTAGCACTATTATAAAAGATCCGCACATAAATGTTTTTTTTAGCCATAGAGACAGTTATGTTTGAGTAACATTTAATAAACGCAAATATTACCCGACTAGCAAACTGGAATAATATTTTTTTTTTCCGCCGACTAGGAATAGATGTGTGCATGCGCGACTAAACAGACTCGGACTGCATATTATTGCATATTTTTTTTTGTTGTTGGGGCTAGGGTTAGGGCTTGGGTTAGGGTTAGGAATAGGGTTAGGAATAGGTTTAGGCGCAATATCTATAGCTGGATCCCGAAACAAAAGAATACGGAGGCCGTCTAGTCGCGCATGCGCAATATCTATAGACGGACTCCTAAAAAAAAGTCGCGCATACGAACATCTATGCTGGTCGGCCGGAAAAAAAAAATATTCCAGTTTGCTGGTCGAGTAACAACTGCGTTTAATAAATGAAGGTATTCACTCAAAGCTTCCATAGTTCATTTCCATAGTAATCCCTTTCCCCATATCTCTATTTCTCCCACACGACTGTTTTGACCCCCATTCCCCTGCAACATACGCCACAGTTTTCTCTATGCAATTCACTATAACAAGTAATAGTTTCTGTTTGTATGTTTCACTTTAGTTCATTTTATCAGGGTTTTTTTTTTTCAGTGAACCATAGCCCATGTTTATGTTCCACGATTCAACTACGGCACGATGTTTTGTTTACATATTTTAATGCATACAATCACTTTATCGTAGCTGTCCAGAATTTTGTTGAAAAAAACAACAACTGTTTCTTTAATGGTAAACATTCCATACACCAGTGGACATAACCCCTGTTTATTGACCACTGTATATTATGTTAGGTAATTACAGGCCCGTAGCGTGCGGGGGGCACGGGGCCTGATCCCCCATGCGTTTTGTCTGCCCCCCCTGCTTATTTGTTCTACTTAGTAAAACTTATTACTTTTCTTGTATGTTTACGCTTAATGTTCAATTATTTTATTATTAATTTGTTAAAATAGAATTATTTTAAAATTGCGCGCAATAAGAATTAAAATAGGTGCGAACTAGTAGTTAAAAGTTAGGCAATTCATCACTGAGAATCCAATAGTAAATTTTTATGTTTAATTGGGACAACCTTCTGTCTAACCAACTACACTCTACGACTGACTCACTCCAGCTTCAGTCTTCAACTAATTCTAAGTCATAGTCTCTCAGCCGTAAATTGTTATGTCAAATCTACTGAATGAGGTGTGTATGGAGCGGGGGGGGGGTGAGAAGGGCTTTAGGACATCAAAGCATGACTCAAGAGTTACATTACCAGAGTCGGTCAGCGGTCGAAGGTGAGAAGTCCAGCTCTGGAGCACGTAGACACTTTGACCTTGTTTTACTAACCACAAGTGTTATTGACTCTTTACGGAGTAGAGGGGGGAGGGGGCAGAAGAGGGGAATAGGAGAACCTCTGATTATGAGCCGGGGGGGGGGAGGAGGAGTAGTTCAGGTATTTGATGGACTGTGGCCTTCACACTGTATAAATTAGTTCCGAACAACTTGTTATGTAAAAAAAAAACAATCATGTTTTGCTACTAGAGACTGAGCAAACGAAATTACGCCCAGCTTTGATCAGAATCAAAAGAAACTCAAATCTTAACTAAATCCGTCATTGGCTGGTTGAGACACTCCGCCCGACCCGGAATGTAGACCTCTAAATCTAAAAGTTCCCTTCTTAGCCCTAACGAGCCATCGGGGCAGATGAAGTGTAGAATTCATCTGTTTCTATAACCTCGGCATATGAAGGGATTGTGTGGTTAGCACAACGCCCAGCAGCCTTAAGTCAGTTACTCATTTAAAGCTGGGTGAAATTGTGGGACGACTTTGAAACACATTTCACCTGGAGAAATTCCCACGGTTCTCACCGAGGATCGAACCGAGGACTCTCAGGTCGACAGTCGAGTATCTACACCACTCGGCCACCCGTATAACAGTATGCGTCTCTTCAATAAATCTAGTTTGACTCCCAGCACGTGACCACACCATCCGCAGAGCCGTAGCCAGCTATAGTTGTGCCATGTGCGTGTAATATTGGCACCCCCTTCTCTTACCCACCGTTCTGAAAAGTGCGAAACCGTTAAAAATCTATTAACTACACATCCTTAAATACAATATCGTCTAACCCAGGTAGTTTTCATATTTTGCTGTTTATGCGTGGTAACCGCGCGTCTCCCTCGCAGGTAGTATTCATATCGTATTGTGTTTATGGCAATAAAAAACAAATGTTGTTTTCTATTACAGTATTTTGTACATTTCTCTGTTATTTCTGTTCATATCGTATTCTGTTCATGACAATAAAGGCCATATGTTCTTTTCTTTTGCAGCATTTCGAACATTTCTTTGTTATCCCTTCTGTTGTTTTTCGTTCAACCAGCTTCAGCAAGCTTTTCCACTAGTTGAATATATAATACGACATATTAATATTTTAGATACTTTTAATTTATTTTATTGATTTGAGAATAATTTTGCCTTAATTTCAATTGGACTATGTCTGTGAGATGTGAAAACTATGGACTTTTATTAATTCAACTTCACACCCCATCACCCACATCAACAATTGTTTCAGACTCCTTCTTCCCCCCTCCTAAGATGTTGACGTAATTAATGGACGAGCCCTTAGTTAGAACATATCCAAAACTAGGTATCCGGGACAAAACCCCCATTATTCTCCTAACGTATTAAGGGATGTAACCGCGTTTAACTATGACGAACACCACTAAAAAATGGGCTACTTCCCTTGCATCAACAATAATAATACTACTACGTTTTAGGTCGAGATCTATGCTAGGACGTGATTACCGTGTGCTGGTATGTCAATGCAGCAGCACGCATGAGTGCATTGCAAATTAGAAAAAAAGGTGTATTACATTTAAATAATAAATGGTTTGTTTTAAAAAATGCTCTGTTTTTATCGTGTTTTGTTTATATAGCTCTTGTTGAGCAGTGCCCGATTTAAGAAAAAACCAGCGCCAGGGATGAACAAAATTTTCTGCAGAGCCGGGGCTAAATGTCATCCCCGGTGGTGATGAAAAAAACTAAACCAGAGTCGGGGATGTTTATTCTCAGTGCCGGGGATATCCCGACATCCCCAGCGGCGGAGAGATGCCAACAATTTTTTTGAGAATCTTCAATTTACAATCCATGGGCTAATAAGTAACTAATTTATTTTCATAGACAAAACCAACAAAAATATTTTGTTTAAAAATGGGGAAAACATTTGTCTTAATTAACATAGTTTACGTTGGTTCAAACAAATTTAAAGCTCCACATTATTAGGACAAGCAATGATTTTTTTTTTTTTAAATGCAAATTTTTCATGTATTCTCTGTATGTTGAAATCAAATATTCCATTACTTATAATTCTTTCAATTATTTAAACAAATTATGACGTGCAGAATAAAACATTGTTTTATCAATACATCAAGCTACTTAGGTATTTTAATTTCAACTTCAAATCAAACTTATTAAAGTCGGATAATCAAAACTTGTAATAACAAATTATTACTACGGATATACTGTAACTAATTATTTACACGCAGTAGGCGTAGTATGAAGATCATCTTTTTTGAGATTTGACATACATTAGTTTGTTTATAAAAGACAACTTTATTTGGGTTAACGTTTTTGCAAGACGGCTCTTCAGCAACTTAATTTAAAATTATAAAATAAAAATATTACCCGGTAATTTAAATCTTTGTCGGGATTTTTATATAAACATAAAATCTTTCGATTGATAACTTACGACTTACGAGCAACGAATTAAAAGTGAACATTAAATTAGAACCAAAGATAACAAAAAAAATACTTCGAACTCTTACTGTATGTTTATTTCTATTTATTCGGTAGATGAAAACGCAGTACAAAATTATGAAGTTAAACTTCAAAATTTACCAGTACTCGTTAGACTTAAAGAAAAAATCAGTGCTGGGGGAAAATGTCATCCCCTGCAGGAATGACATTAACTAAAGCAGAGCCGGGGATGACAGTCCTCAGTGCCGGGGATATACCCGGCGGTAAATCGAGCTCTGGTCTTGAGTGATGTGCGTTAGGGTGATAACAAGTTTCATTATTTTTCGTAACCAACATGAAACCTCTTACATTCGAGGAACAATTGTATGTAGATGACAGAAGCAACATTATTTTTTTTTAATTGAAAAAAGTCCCCCCACCTTTTCATTTTTGTTTTCACATATTGCGCAGTTTGATTATCACTTTCAATTTCACACTGAATTTTTACATGACTTTCTAGACAGCTTTTAAGCACATTCAAGTCAGTTTTTTCATTTGTTTATAAACAAGGCATTTACCCTCATCTTCTAAACAGAATAGGGATCCAAGAATTCCATCTGTTGAAAAGCTAATCAATCTCACATGGATGCCCACAAACCGTCAAATTCTTGGAAACTTCACTTCTCTGTTCAATAGCCAGAAACGGCGACTGGATCGAATCAAAATTATTATTACGGATATAGAATTGCTCTTGGGGGAAACTCTAGACTTTCCACTATTATCCAGCGCACTAATCAGAAAGAAAATCAATTGTCTGTTTGATTTATATGACAAAAACAAAAAGAAACCGTCTGATAAATTTACTCCATTACTTTCTAGGTTATTCGATATCACCAACGTCAATGGAAAATGGAAAAGCAAGGAGGATAAAGAGCTCTACCAGAGGCAATTTAAGAGTGGAGGAAAGATTGGTTATTCAATCCAATTAGAATCAATCCACCCAAGAAAACGAGTCCGACTATCCAAAACTCAATCTCGAGCCAGCTCTTCTCAATCGCAACCTACACAAACTTATACAACTGTCTCACAGCCTACACAAACACATACAACTGTCTCACGACCTACACAAACACATACAACTGTCTCACAACCTACACAAACACATACCACTGTTTCAGAATCTTCGGATTCTGAAACCTCTGCTTCTTCACCCAACTCGACAACCTATTCTTCTGAATGCAAACCGAAATACCAAAGAGCAAGCTCTCCAACGGCGGGTTCGCTAGTACTAAAAAGCAACATTTCTACACATAAAGCATATGACGTTCTTGCAACCATTTCTGAACAGGATCATGATGTACCGGTTCCAAGTCAGACGGAAAATGAAAACCAAAAATTTTCAAAAAACTTCAAAGCAAAGAACCCTATTGTCTCCAGTTTGATGGTAAAAGAGTGCATTTGGAAGAGTATCAAGTAGTTTTGCCTAAAATATGACAACCGAAATAAAACCCGGTACTCTTAAATGTGATGTCTTGAGCAAGGGCTTTCAGAAGCCACAATATATTGACTGCCGGCACCATGTACTCGACCTCCTTCTTAAACATGTCATGAATTTCTTATTCAAGAACCAACGAGCAAACAAGAACTCAACTATTCCTTCATTGACAAATTAACGCAACACTATGCCACTCTTCAGGCTGATTACCGCCTCGTTGTGACAGATGATGTTAGCACAGGCGAGAACCCTGGATGGCGAGATGATTTCAAGTTCTTTTTATGAACTATGTCAGACATATCGTCATTACAAAACAACTTTACGTTGGCCTCGCATCAGCTGGAAGAAACTACAAAATTTACACAAGGCAAGATGGAACTCACAAGCGATATATACTATTATAGCATTATTTCTGATACCAGAGTGGCGCAACATCCTCGCTCCTGCTTGCAACTTCATCTGCTATGAATGGGCAAATGCTTGATTCAATGTGCAACACTACAATAAAGCGTCCTTCAATGAACTGTTTACCTCACTCATCAGGGTAAAATGCAAAAACGTGCTGTAAAACTCATGGAGGAACTTCATGCAAAATCGAGAAAATTTGAATTTTTTAATCTGAAATTCATATGAACAATATGTTTTACACATTCCTTGAACATTCTGTACATATTACTAACTGATCTGTATCTCTTTGTTAATAAAAGTTGATTAGTTATTATTATTACTCTTTTGAATTAAGCTAAAATAATCTTGTCCTTTTTTTGAAAAAAGAAATATTTTTTTCAATTTTTTCTTCCGAAAAAGGGGGAGGTGGGGGAACTTTTTTAAAAAAAAACCAAAAATGCAATTGATATTCTTAAATTACACTTAAAAGTTCCTCGAGTGCAAGTGGTTTCATAAATTTTTTTTTGTTATCACCCTAATCTGCGGATATTATTAAATGAGCATTTAAAAAAAAAAAAAACCTAGTGACTATGGGCACGGGCATGAATGGAACATACCCTTTTTTTAACAAGTCAAATCAATTTAAATAATGGCGTCAAAATGACGTCATCCCGGCGTCTTGATTCCATAAATGTTTTCTAAAAATATTTCTCCATATTCGCATAAGTTCCCACATATTCCCATAAGCTCCAAGATATTGCCATAAGCTCCTACAATTTTCCATAAGCACCAAGATATTGTCATAAGCTTCCAGATGTTGCCATAAGCTCCCAGATATTCCCATAAACTCCCAGATATTCCCATCGGCTCCTAAATATTCCCATAAGCTCCATCATATTTCCATAAGCTCCCAGATATTCCCATAAGCTCCTACATATTTCTATAAGCTCCTTCTATTCCCATAAGCTTCCGCATATTCCCATAAGCTCCTACATATTTCCATAAGCTACTACATATTCCCATACGCTCCTAATTATCCCATAAGCTCATACATATTCTTATAAGCTCCTTCATATTCCCATAAGCTCCTAGATATTACCATAAGCTCCCAGATATTGCCATAAGCTCACAGATATTCCCATAAGTTCCCTCATATTCCCATAAGTTCCCATATATTCCCATTCTCTCTATATATATTTCTCTCTCTTACTCTTTCTGTCTCTCTCTCTCCTTCCTTATCTCTGTTTTTCGAAAATTGACATAGACGCGAATCTACTTATGCATAGCAGTTGATCATTGTATAGCGGAAAATTGAACGAAGCTTAAAGTCTGTTTCATATAATGTAAAAATAGGCGTAGAATCTACTGATGCGTAAAATTTTGACCCTACGTGGTTAAAAAAAAAACACAAGCCTATAGTTCCATTCGCCAAATACTAAACAAGAGAGAATCAATTGGCATATATTTCCTTAAGCTACAAGATAGTGCCATAAGCTCCCATATATTCCCATAAGCTCCTATATATGTCCATAAGCTCTTGCATAATCCCATAAGCTTCCATATATTGCCATAAGCTTAAAGATATTCCCATAAGCTCCTACATATTCCTATAAGCTCCTTCTATTGCCAAAAGCTCCTACATATTCCCATAAGCTCCCAAAATTCCCATAAGCTTCTACATATTCCATTAAGCTCCTGCATATTCCCATAATCTCCCAGATCTTTCCATAAAATTCTTCATATTCCCATAAGCTCCGAGATATTCCCATAAGCTCCGAGATATTCCCATAAGCTCCTACATATTCCCATAAGCTCCTAATATTCCCATAAGCTCCCACATATTCCCCTAAGCTCCTGCATATTCCCATAAGCTCTCAGATAGTTCCATAAGCTCCCATATATTCCCATAAGCTCCTACACATTTCTATAAGCTCCTTCTATTCCCATAAGCTCCTTATATTCCCATACGTTCCTACATATTTCCATAAGCTCCTACATATTCCCATAAGCTCATACATATTCCCATAAGCTTTTAATATTCCCATAAGCTCCTACAAATTCCTATACGCTCTTACATTTTCCCAAATGCTTCTACATATTCCCATAAGCTCCTAATATTCCCATATGCTCCTACATATTCCCATAAGCTCCTGCATATTCTTAAAATCTCCCAGATATTCCAATAAGCACCTACATATTCCCCTAAGCTCCTTCATATTCCCATAAGCTCCCAGATATTCCCATAAGCTCTTTCATACTCACATAAGCTCTTTATATTCCCATAAGCTCCTACATATTACAAAAAGCTCCTACAAATTCCCATAAGCTCCCATATATTGCCATAAGTTACCAGATATTCCGATAAGCACCCTCACATTCTTATTAGTTCCCATATATTCCCTTTCTCTCTCTCTGTCTCTCTCTCTCTCTTTCCTTATCTCTCTTTCCTTATCTCTGTTTTTCAATAATTGTCATTGAATTGAGCCTACTTATGCATGGCAGTTAATTATTGTATAGCAGAAAATTGAAACGAAGCTTATAGTCTGTTTCATATATTTAAAAATAGGAGTAGAATTTACTGATTCGTAAAATTTTGACTCTACGTGGTTCAAAAGAAACGCAAGCCTATAGTCCCATTCGCCAAATATTAAACAGGAGTAGAATCTATTGGCATATATTCCCATTAGCTACCAGATAGTGTCATAGGCTCCCAGATATTCCCATAAGATCCTATATATTTCCTTAAGCTCCTGCATATTCTCATAAGATCCCAGATACTGCCATAAGCTCCTAGATATTCCCAGCAGCTCTACATATTCCCTTAAGCTCCTACATACTCCCATAAGCTCCAAGATATTCCCATAAGCTCCTACACTATTTCATAAGCTCCCTCTATTGCCAAAATCTCCTACATATTCTCATAAAATCCTTCATATTCATATAAGCTCCAACATATTCCCAATAGCTCCTGCATATTCTCATAAGCTCCCAGATATTCCCATAAGCTCCTACATATTTCCATAAGCTCCTATATATTCCCATAAGCTCCTACATATTCCCATAAGCTCCTACATATTCCCATAAGCTCCCATAAGCTCCCAGATATTGCAATAAGCTCCCAGATATTCCCATAAGCACCCTCATATTCCCATTACTCCCCAATATTCCCATTTTCTCTATCTTTCTCTCTCTCTCTCTCTCTCTCTGTCTCTCTCTCTCTCTCTTTCTCTTTCCTTATCTCTCTTTTTCGATTATTGACAAAGACGTGAATGTACTAATACATGAAAAATTGAATCGAAGCTTATAGTCTTTTTCATATATTGAACAATAGGAGTAGAATTTACTGAAGCTTAAAATTTTGACCTTACGTGGCTAAAAATAAATCCAAGTCTATAGTCCCATTTACCAAATACTAAAAAGGAGTAGAATCGATTGGCATATATTCCCATAAGCTACCAGATAGTGCCATAAGCTCCCATATATTCCCATAAGCTCCTACACATTTCTATAAGCTCCTTCTATTCCCATAAGCTCCTTATATTCCAATAAGTTCCTACATATTCCCATAAGCTCCTAATATTCCCATAAGCTCATACATAATCCTATAAGCTCTTACATATTCCCAAAAGCTTCTACATATTCCCATAAGCTCCTAATATTCCCATAAGCTCCTGCATATTCCCAAAATCTCCCAGATATTCCAATAAGCACCTACATATTCCCATGAGCTCTTACATATTCCCATAAGCTCCTTCATATTCCCATAAGCTCCCAGATATTCACATAAGCTCCTTCATATTCACATAAGCTCCTTAAATTCCCATAAGCTCCTACATATTACCTTATGCTCCTACATATTCCCATAAGCTCCCAGATATTGCCATAAGCTACCAGATATTCCGATAAGCACCCTCACATTCTTATTAGTTCCCATATATTCCCTTTCTCTCTCTCTGTCTCTCTCTTTCTGTCTGTCTCTCTCTCTTTCCTTATCTCTATTTCCTTATCTCTCTTTTACGATAATTGACATAGACTTGAGTCTACTTATGCATGACAGTTAATTATTGTATAGCAGAAAATTGAAACGAAGCTTATAGTCTGTTTCATATATTGAAAAATAGGAGTAGAATTTACTGATGCGTAAAATTTTGACCATACGTGGTTGAAAATAAATACAAGCCTATGGTCCCATTCGCCAAATACTAAACAGGAGTAGAATCAATTGGCATATATTCCCATAAGCTATCAGATAGTGCCATTAGCTCCCTAAATATCCCCATAAGATCCTATATATTTCCTTAAGCTCCTGCATATTCTCATAAGATCCCTGATATTGCCATAAGCTCCCAGATATTCCCATCAGCTTCTACACATTTCTATAAGCTCCTTCTATTGCCAAAATCTCCTAGATATTCCCATAAAATCCTTCATATTCCTATAAGCTCCAACATATTCCCAAGAGCTCCTGCAAATTCACATATTCTCCCAGTTATTCCCATAAGCTCCTACATATTCCCATAAACACCAAGATATTGTCATAAGCTTCCAGATATTGTCATAAGCTCCCAGATATTCCCATAAGCTCCTATATATTTCCATAAGCTCCTGCATATTCCCATAAGCTCCGAGATATTGCCATAAGCTCCAAGATATTCCCATAGGCTCCTACATATATCTATAAGCTCCATCTATTCCCATAAGCTCCTACTTATTCCCATAATCTCCACCATATTATCATAAGCTCCCAGATGTTGCCGTAAGCTACCAGATATTCCCATAAGCACCCTCATATTTCCATAGAATCCCATATATTCCAATTCTCTCTCTCTCATTTTCTCTCTCTCTCTCTCTCTCTGTCTCTATCTCTTTCCTTTTCTCTTTTTTTCGATAATTGACATAGACTGGAATCTGCCTTGTGCATGGCAGTTGATCATTGTATAGCAGAAAATTGAAACGAAATTTATAGTCTGTTTCATATAATGTAAAAATAGGAGTAGAATTTAATGATGCGTAAAATTTTGACCCAACGTGGTTGAAAATAAACACAAGCCTCTAGTATCATTCGCCAAATACTAAACGGGAGTAGAATCAATTGGCATATATTCCCATAGGCTACCAGATAGTACCATAAGCTCCCAGATATTCACATAAGCTCCTAAATATTCCATAAGCTCCCAATATTCCCATTAACTCCTACATATTCGCATAAGCTCCTAAATATTCCCATAAGCTCCCAGATATTCCCATAAGCTTCTATATATTTCCTTTAGCTCCTGCATATTCTCAAAAGCTCCCAGATATTGCCATAAGCTCCCAGATATTCCCATCAGCTGGTACATATTCCCATAAGCTCCTTCATACTCCCATAAGCTGCCAGATATTCACATAAGCTCCTACATATTTCTATAAGCTCCTTCTATTGCCAAAAGCTACAACATATTCCCATTATCTCTTTCACATTCCCAAAAGCTCCAAGATATTTCCATAAGCTCCTACATATTCCCAAAAGCTCCTTATATTTTCATATGCTCCTACATATTCCCACAAGCACGTAGTATCCCCATAAGCTCTTACATATTCTTATAAGCTCCCAGATATTCCCATAAGGTCATACATATTCCCATAAGCTCCTACATATTTCCATAAGCTCATATTCCTATAAGCTCCTACATATTCTTATAAGCTCCTACATATTCCCATAAGCTCCTACGTATTCCAATAAGCTCCTACATATTCCTATAAGCTCCAAGATATTGCCATAAGCTCAAAGATAAGCACCCTCATATTTCAATAAGTTCCCATTCTCTCTCTCCCTCTTTCTATCTCTCTCTCTCTCACTCTCTGTCTCTCTCTCTCTCTCTCTCTCTCTCTCTTTTCGTATCTCTCATTTTCGATAATTGATATAGACTTGAATCTACTTATGCATGGCATTTGATCTTTGTATAGCAGAAAATTGAAACGAAGCTTATAGTCTGTTTCAAATATTAAAAAATAGGAGTAGAATTTACTGATGCGTAAAATTTAGACCCTACGTGGTTGAAAATAAACACAAGCCTATAGTCCCATAAGCCAAATACTGAACAGGAGTAGAATCAATTGGCATATATTCCCATAAGCTACCAGATAGTGCCTTAAGTTCCTACATATTCCCATAAGCTCCCAGATATTGCCATAAGCTGCAAGATATTTCCATAAGCTCCTTCATATTCCCATAAGCACCAAAATATTGTCATAAGCTTCCAGATATTGCCATAAGCTCCCAGATATTTCCATAAGATCCTTATATTCCCATAAGCTCCTACATATTAATATCAGCTCCTACATATATATTGTTACCACCCTTTCGGTGCGCACCGTACAGTCTACAGATTGAACGCGATGACGCAGTAGAGACAGTGACGTAGAAGCCGACAAGAAGATGGTTTTGATATTTTTGTCTTTGTCAATGTTAAAAGATAAGTAAATACTCTTGGAACCCACGCCGGCCTGTGTTATGTTTTGATTTTCTAAACACAATTTAAAGAGTTGTAACATTGGTGTCAGACGTCGGGATTTCATTTCAAAAAATGTTCGGTAAGAAATTAAACAAACTTTTAGTTAGAGAGTTAAAGGAATAATTTGAAGAAAGGGACCTTCCAACTGACGGCAACAAACAACAACTGTTTAATAGACTTAATGAAGCTCTTATTGATGTGGGAATGGACCTGGAGAGCCACGTTTTTACCACGGAAATCGGGCAGTTAAGAAATGAAGTGAAAGAATTTCATTTAGCAATAAGAGACGAAATAGGAGATCTGAAGGAGATCCCAACACTAGAACCGAGAAAGCAAAGATTGAATTAACTAAAGTAAAAGTAGTGAATGAAACGACAACAAAAGAAAACTTGACACAGAGACAGACAAAGTTAATCATTGAAGCAGACTTAGACATGCGGCCAGTTATATCTGAAGATGTGTAAGTGATATGACGACATTATAATAAGAATAAGAACATTGCACATTATTTAAACGGATCTTTTTAGAACCACACAAGTTGGTCTACGTCCTGGTGAAAGTACGTTGAATGTCCACATCTCAACACATACGTAAGAGGGTACCTGAGTTTTGAAAGTAAAGGCGGCTGTGTGTTGTAATAGTCACACACAATATTACATATCTATGGAAACAGATGCACTGTATGCTTCGTCTGCCTGGATGGTCATTTAGGGCCAAGAAGGCTTTCGTTTTCATTCTCAACCTTTATTATGAAAATTGTACGAATATTTTAATGTAAAATATTGTGTATTTATATTAAAAACTGATAAATTGATTGTTATAGGGACAATAAAGACATATTAACAACAGTCATCTTGATATTGCCAATGACAAAATAATCTACTATTCATTCAACCATTTCTGACGTGGGGGGGGAGGGAATAATATTGACAGCATTAACTAATACACTTTACTACTACATGTTTATATTTTATAACCTTACTGTATCAAAAGCTTGCACATCAGGGTGGTTCTGCTCAAACTGCCAGTACCTTGTGCCATTGTGATACAAGTGGGTCATGTGACGTTAACGGCCCGTGTTCCACAAAATGTGCCAGTGGGTGGTTTGGTCTTAACTGCCAGTACCGTGAGTGAACCAAAAGCTAACAAAACAATGTTTAAACAGCTATTTAAAAAGGCGTTAGTCATTACATTATATGGCGGTCATCTAAATTACATAAACGAAGTAGCTACTGCTCGTTGACTTTTATCTTGTAAATGTATTTTTTAAAATGTTTAATGAAATCTAAATATAGCTTTTTTTTTTTTAAATCGCTTTCAAGAGAACCTAGCCATAGTGCCTGGAGTCACACTGAGTACAACATTAGCGCAGACGAAACCAACATGGCTAACAGATAGTGATGATACAACATCATTTATTATATGTAACTGTTTATAATTAATACAAATTTGAGCAAAATAAATAGTAACAAAAATATTATTGTATAAAAAAAAAACATATTCAAAAAGCGCAGTACATCAATTGCAGCTTACAGTTGCTCATTTAGAGATGGGTTAAGATTAGCATTTTTTAAAACTATAGCCAGGTCCTAGCTCAAAGTTAAAATATAAGCCTGAAAACTAATGTACGCCATTTTAGTGCTGTACTGCATAGCCATAAGGTTAATTCATCTCCTGAAATTATTATTTACAAAGAAAGACATAAATTTGTTGAACGTTAAGTAAACATGTGTATTAAGCATGTGTATTAGCAGCATTGTATCACTAATCACTTCTTACTCATATTCAACAATTATTATTTTTTTGATGTCTAATGCTTTTAGATGTTTGGACGTTAGCTAAATATTTTCGTTTTTTTTTTTTTTTTACAGAAATGGTGCACTATATAGTGGATTGTCCTGTCATGTGTGCTGTCTCTGCTCCTAGACAGAGTAGACTGTGATTCATGTATAACAGTTCCACTTGTAGTTGGGTCTGTCAAATCTGTCCGGCCTGAAGTTATTCCAACTTGTGTGAGTAGTAGAATTTAGGTTAATGTGTAACAATGAAACTTAAGCGTACATCATTATTATTACATTTTATGTTATACAGCCTTAATTAATTTATTGATGTCCCATTTATATTCATATTAGAAAATAATAATAAGAATTAACAAATTAAAAAAAAAAAAAATATTTGTTTTATTGAATTTATTCTCAGATGATTTCCTATTTAATTTCAACAGGAGCAGTACAGATTGTTGTATCGAATTCTGGAGCAGTACACTCAGACATCAACTGAATATGGGAACAGTTTGCAACAATATTCTCAAACTGAATATGGAAACATCAAGTCTGAAAAATGAACTTTTAGCAGCAGCTAAGATCTATGCAAATGTCTAAAAGTTGTTACGTATAAAGATCTTAATATAACTTGGTTTTATAAGTTTATTTTTTTTTTTTAGGATTTTTTTTTTCCTTTTGCAATATTTTACTTAAAAGTGTCACACAAAAATAATTTGACTACATCGTTGATAGAAATTTCTTTAATAGTCAATGTGTGGTCCTGTTTAGTAATTAGCACTATTCTCTACATTTATAGTGCAACATGTAAACAAAAGATAGCAGCTTTAAATATCTAAATGTGTCTTAGAAATCAAATCTGTAAAGAAGAAAGTTTTTAATAATAATGCTTCACAGAAAAAAAAAATGATTAAATACTCCAAAGAATATTTTAGCTCCACATAAATCAGTACTTACTTTATATCAGATATTACTTTCTGTCTTATCTGTGTTGATGCGATTTAGTTTCAAGATTTCTTTTTCCTCCATTTTTCTTACATCCAGTTTTTTTTTTTTTTTAAATAGATAAAATAAACGTTTCAGTGTTTCTTGTGTTTCACTTCCATCTTGCTATGTCCAACTTACTGCTAACAATCCAAAACTCTGCAACCATGCTTTTACTACCTTTTTTTTTCAAGTGACATTTCATAGTACACTTACTGACAAGGCCGTAGCCAGAGTTTTGTTTTGTGGGGGGGGGGGGGGGGCTGTGAGGTTTGGCGGGGGGGGGGCTGTGCGGAGAGTTTTATATAAGAAAAAATTGGAACGCAATGATAAATAAGTATATTTTATAATAAAATTCGATTTTTAGAATTATTTTTTTTTGGGGGGGGGGGGGGGGCTGCAGCCCCCCTAGCCCCCCTCCCCGGCTACGGCCTAGCTTACTGATATGCAAATGATGCATTAATGAAATGAGTTTGATTGTAACAATTTACTTATTTTTTTGTACTTTATTGTATTATAAATCTTTGTCTCACAGTAAGATTTTCGGTGTTAATATTTTATTATAAATACACAATTTTTTAAAAAAAAAGATAGTTTTTAATATTTTTTTGTAATGATTTGAAAAATAATTTTATTTAATCAGTTTTTTTTTGTTTTTTCAAGAAAAGACTTCAATTGCATTGTTTATAGATCATATTTTATTACATAAGAATTACAAGTTATTATTGCATTAAAATACAAAAAAAAATTGTATTTAATGCAGCTTCAGTGCGACTTAATTTTGAAAATACAATGTTTCACAACAATTATTATGAACTACTTTTTAGAAGTAAATATTTGTCTGGTGAATCTATTGCTGAAATATCTAATGTGCAAAGAAATTGTATATATCACTTGTTGACCGTGCTTAATGCCGTAGAGCGCAGCATTTTTTTTATATATAATAAACATTACTGTAAAGTGCTAATTAATTTATTAACATTGATTGAAGTGAATTATTGTTTAAGGAAAAATAACTTCTCATCGGTAGTTGCACAAAACACACCCACGAGCAGAATTAATATATAACGATGATTGTATGTATTTATTTCTATAATATTATTTTTTACTTTGATTATCTTACATTTGGATTACTTCTTACTCAAGTTTATTTTACTGTTTTAAAAATATTATTTAAAATTTTTTATGTTGTTCATGCAACTATAAATCAAAACTTGTAAATAAATGTTACTTTGTTACAACACTTAAACAACATCACCAAACTTGAGAAATAAATTAAACAATTAAAATGCTATATCTCTCTTTTAAATATTTTTTTTTAGTTTTTAAGTTCTATTTTGTAGAAAACTTAAGTGTATATTAGTGAATATCTTTATAAACAAATTAATCTAAATTTGGTTTCTAATTTCCGTCAAAGCCCAAATCAGCAAGTTTAATTTTATTTTTCTTTTAATGAAATTTCGTTTGATGCTTCCCATGGAGATAGAACGCTTAGCGTTTCTTTATCTACACTTTTTTTCAAATATTTACTTGAAAGCATTTTAATGACTTTTATTTTCCTTGATTATACTTCATATTTATTAATGAAATCTACTCGAACTTAAGTTATTTTCATTGTTGGTACATTGCTTCTTATAGAGGTAACTCGTGTATTTATATAAACTAGTTGTTCGCCTTGATGTTACACGTGATGCACCAGTAGACGCTAGTATATTTTCCTGTGTTTACTAAGGTATAATAGCCTGCCAAAAACCATTCATCTGCCAAACACCATTTATCTGCCAAACAACATTCTTCAATGAAATGTAGAAAGAATCTTTCACAAAAGGCGCCAGCGAAAATGTTGGTTTGACAATTTAGAAAAAATGGACGTGGGTACTAATGAATGAATTAATTACAGCCGCTCATGGAGAAGCAATTATAGAGAAATATGTCTGTTGACGTGTCCACTCATTTCCACCCCCTCCAGCGACCATATCAATTACGGCCATGATGGTATTGTTTACTAGGCTTTTTGTTTTGATATTGTCCAACACTTTGGGTCATACACCAGTGGACACTACTACAGTTTTTTTTTGGGCTATGTTTACTTTCCTTGTTTAATCGCATCTCTTCTTTGCGTGTTCGTCGAGAAACCAAAAGTGTTGTCAAAGTGGGTCGTTAATCAAAACAGAGTGAGAACCACTGGCATATCAAATGATGAGCTTAAAAGTTAATTGTGAGTGTGACAGTACAATGCATTTGTGGCTAGTTTGTATGCTGCAAGGTAGCACGTCAGAAAACACTTCATAAGCTATATAAATCTGGCAACACTGGCTATCTGGCTATGACAAGCGTACAAAAAATGAATTTGAATATTAGCCTGTAATTAAAAGCGTGTTTTTCACGACATTGAGAATTATAAAGCATGTACGGATTAAATGAATGAAAATACTGATACCATCCAACATCTACAAATGTTTAATTTATATAAATATAAAATGTCATTAACTGCACGTTTTTGCAGGTTTCTTAGATTTCCAGAGGTCATATATTTCAGTAATAGTTTATATGTTAGAGGTTAATTTGAACAGTAATTGCCGAAAGGTTTCATTTCACTCATCTGTTTTTGGTGGCCCTATACCCTGACAGAGGACTCTGGAGAATTGCTGTTGGTGGTATATACCCAGACAAAGGACTCTGGAGATGTGTTGTTGGTGGCCCCATACCAGGACCGATTACTCTTGAGATGTGTTATTGGTGACCCCATACCCTGACATAGAACTCTGGAGAATTGTTGTTGGTGGTATATACCCTGACAAATGACTCTTGAGATGTGGTATTGGTGGCCCCATACCCTGAAATGAGTAAAGGGTAATGATGATGATAATATTTTATCTTTATATTATTTTATTAACTATGTTTTTTTTTGTAGACTGTGTCTGTCGACTATTTAATGTTTAATTATGAAATTACGTATTTTAATTTTTTGGTGAATAATATTTTTACCATTATAAAAAGATTGTATTCATAATTATTTACAAATACAATTGTTTTATCCTTCATACTTTCTCCGACTCTCGTACTGTCTAATTATTTCTCTGCTTTGTACTCTCAATGAAAATACAAAAGTCTTTAAACATTTAGGCTACAGTTTAAATTATTATTTTTGTGTTTTATAGTAAAACCAAATAATTCAAAACCAGACATGTGACCAGAGGAATTACCTTCCTTGTTAACTGTTATTTACGCATCGCATATATTCCAGTTTAACAGTTTTACTAGCTTTCTTACATACTTATCACAGTTAATGGGCAGGAAATAACGCAATTAAACGTGACAGAATAAAGGGATTTTACAAATTTTATTTGTGTTTTTGTCTATTAATTACATTTTTATTAGTTATCTGTACTTCTGAAGGATTGTATATTGCAGTTTTCTGCATGTTTAAGTCAAAGAACGGTAGAAACAAAATAAATGGGTCACAAGAAGCCATCTTTTGTTACCATTATACTATTGTATTCTCTACTGACATCTACAGCTACAGGTAAGTAGTTCTATTAATTTCTGTAAAAATATTTACAGCTAGTTTAATATAGAAAGACATTTATTGATCTGGTTTGTTAAATCATCTAGAGGGCCTGATCTATGCCAAACAATAAACTTTTGTTGAAATAATTATGAATAGTAAAGTATTATTACCAAATGAGCAACTTATTTAGTTCGTATTTTAAGATGAAATGTACAAGTGTAGTAGAGTATCAATGTGCATAAAATGACTTATACATTTTTATTATCATAAATTCAAATTTACATTCGTTGTAAATTATAATTGAAGTAGACTAAATATATATGCGGCCCACCGTTAACAATCAAATTTTAACTGTCGTTCTCCGTAAAAAAAGGTTTTCCCATCCCTGTTTTAATGTAAACATTATGTTAAAAAATAATGGGCAATGACTGACTGAGAGGGAGTGCCTAAGACGGTCCTACATGAAGTCTACTGAAGTGAGCAATCCACACCATCCTAACTTTAAGGATCCTGCAAAACTCTTCAATAATTTTCATTAACTTTAAAAAAAAATAATTTAAGTAATAAATCTATATTCATATTTCTTTTAAAAACAACACAATGTATCTTAATCTCCAGGAAATGCACACGATATTAACATGAATGTTCTCATGAGTTGTCCTGTTTTGCCCATGTCCTGCAAAGATGTCCAGAGTACTCAAGACAGAGTTGTCGTTACTCTTTCATTGGGAATCAATGTCATGTGCGACACCAAGACTGACGGCGGGGGGTGGACCATTTTCCAGCGGCGGATTAACGGAAAGGTGGATTTCTATCAAGGTTGGGAAGAGTATCGCTTCGGTTTCGGAAATTATACTGTTGGAGAATTTTACCTTAGCAATGAAAACATTTTCCAGTTGACCACCAGAAGAAAGCACCAACTCAGAATAGATCTTGAGTTCAATAAGACCAGATATTTCGCACAATATTCGTTGTTTCGCCTACAGGGTGAAAACGAAAACTACCGCTTGAAGATAAGTGACTATTCCGGAAATGCAACAGAAAACCTAATTACAGGACATGCTGATATGATGTTTAGTACGTTTGATGAGAACAATGATGTCGGATCTGGAAACTGTGCTGCGATATATCGCGGTGCATGGTGGCACAATTCATGTCATAATTCCAATCTTAATGGAGTGTGGGGGAGTAGTACACGGGGGGAAGGTGTTACCTTACTGGTAACACTGCAAGCGCAACTTTTACCGAAATGAAGATTAGAGAAATCAAGCCCTAAGTTATATGGCAATTATCTAAATTAATATTTTACGCCTTACATATTGGAAGATATTCATCGAATTTTATTTTTAAGACAAATTAAATTGTGGTTTCGCAAAATAAATACAATTAATACTCGATCTTTATATTCCATGTTAACTATCTCTGTTTTATTTTACAACATTTTTACTTTTCTAGTGACCAATTAAGTAAATATTTTTCTTTTAATTGCTTCAATAACCGTTCAATGGTTGACAAGACCAATGCTTGCATCAGGTTTCCGGTTAGTTCAATCACTACCTATGTCTTCCTTGGTGCCTCCATAACTTTTACACACTCGTCTATGATTAAAATGATAAAAGGGCACTACCAAATCCGTCTATCAAAAGCTAACCCCCTTAAAACAGGGCTATTAATAAGCCGCCAATTTCATAATCCATTACATCTAAGAAGTAGATCTTCATTTAAAACTGGGGCTTATAGTCAATTACGTTGTTGTTGCTTTAAATAAAATTACCCATTCCCCTCTTTAGTTTTACATTTGATTCCAACGTTAACAGTTTAATATTGAGGTCTAGTTAATACAATTTAATTATATAGTATTGCGTAAAGCAAAGTATTTCTTGATGAAAGCAAGATTCAAAACATTACGATAAGAAGCGACGACTACAATACACATTAACTAAGATATAAAATGTCCACAAGCCTTATCTCGAAACATAGATAGTGACAACGAAAGAATGGTGACTCTACTTGATAATGGTCATCAGATGATGTGTGACTGACGGTGGAGGTTGGATTGAGTTTTTCCAGGATGAGAAGAGTATTAATATGGGTTTAAATAACTTTGTATTTCATTTGTATTAGGCTACATTAACACTTCTGTAATATGTTTAAACATCTGATTTGGGGCGCTCCTAAAATGTGTTTATCCACTAGCTACCAGGGCCTTATGTAATATGTTTATCCACTAGCTACCTGGCCCTTATGTAAATATGTTTATCAACTAGCTACCTGGCCCTTATGTAATATGTTTATCAACTAGCTAACAGGCCCTTATGTAATATGTTTATCCACTAGCTACCAGGGCCTTATGTAGTATGTTTATCCACTACCAGGGCCTTATGTAATATGTTTATTCACTAGCTACCTGGCCCTTATGTAATATGTTTATCCACTACCAGGCTCTTATGTAATATTTTTATCCACTAGCTACCAGGGCCTTATGTAATATGTTTATCCACTAACTACCATGCATCTATGTAATATGTTTATCCTCTAGCTACCAGGTCATTCTTTAATATGTTTATACACCAGCTACCAGGCCCTTTTGTAACATGGTTAAACATCTGCTTCTGGGCCCTTCTAAAATGTGTTTATCCACCAGCTACCAGGCCCTCTGTAATATGTTTATACACTAGCTACCAGGCCCTTATGTAATGAAGCTAGAAGTCTGACAGAGCCAGGTAATACCAACTTCAAGTCAAGTGAAGTTTACTCGTATGAAATATCATATTAAAGATTTTTTTTTATTTAATTCGTCACAGATAAAAACAGTACAATGTAAGGGAAACTATCGTCGAATACTAATGGAAGATACACTAGTAAAACACATTATTTCCCTTGGATTCATTTTCAGATTGTTTTTTCAAACCATATTTTTTCTTAATCATGTACATTAGGTGCGTTGTGACGAGCCAAGTAGATGTAGAGACAGAGACTATCCCCTTCGACGTTTTAATATAATAGATATCTAAGTATTAGGCTTAATACGAGTAATGGTGACAAGGTGACAGACGACTTAGGGCAAGGTGGGGAAACAATAGAATAGTAGACAGCAAAGGTTTGAAGACCGGGAGGCGACGTCGGACAGGCTTGTAGGGTTAACAATGACGACCAGGTGATGCTCCTAGAAAGATTAGATAGTGAAGAGACTGTGACGTACTTAGGGTAATTAGGGCACGGACGTTATGGGTATAAATAGGGGCTGGATTCGGACATTAGTTAGTTAGGGGCAAGTTCGGAGTTAGGAGAAGTTATGAGAGGAGTTAGGACGAGCTAGAGAAGAGAGATAGTTACGAGAGCGACGAGAATAGTTTAGAGATCTTTAGTTAGTCAGAGTTGAGGCAGAGAAAATTACTGTGGATTCAAATGTGTATTCGTTTATGGACTTGTGTATTCTGATGTACATTCATGTAAATAAATCGTTGTACTAACAACGCATCGAGTTTGGTTGGTTTTTGAGTTGTAACAAAGGAGTGAGTAAATAAGAGTGAAACAGACAGACATTAAGCTAAATTGACATCTCTACGTTCGAATTAAAACGCACAACTCATAACATAAACCAAAGGGCCTGAGACGTTTATAGAGCATAACCAAAGAGCCCGTAACGTGTATGAAGTATATAGAAAGAGCACGCAACATTTATGGACTAAAAGATAAAAAGGACCCGTAACAGGCGTCATGTTTTTAAATTAGGTTTCAGTGAATCCCATTGAGCCTCTAGTGACGGCGAGACTAGCGTGACCCTCCCCCCCCCAACCCCACCACCTTCTCCATTCGTGTATAGCGCTCGACTGTCGACTTGAGGATCTTAGGTTTGATTTCCTTTAAGGAGCAATGGATTTTTCAGGTATTGTTTAAAGTCACCTCTGTATCTCCCTTGGTTATCGCACTATTGGTTTGTGGTGGGAATGAAATAAGAACATTGTGTAAACCGCCTCATAAGTGTTTTATAGTATCTTAGAGATTTCATCTTATCTTTACATTGACTTCACACATATTACATTCAGCCAGACTCGTTTATCAACATTGTAATTAGCTTGGTTAGCCAAATTCGCTTGACAGAAAAATTTTATTGTTTTGAGAAATAAAGAGTTATATTTTCTTATAGTCAACAAGTTAATAACCAGAAAAATCAAAATACTACAAAAATAGAACTGTAAAAACAACAAACAACAACAACAAAAAATAAACATATAATGTAAAATATTTCAACGTTAACAACCAGATGGAATTGATTCATGCCGGACGAATAAGATCGGGTCTTTTAAAATATTAGGTTCCGCTGCATATAAATTTAATTTAGATTAAACAGCTTTGCTAGAATTTTAGTATAATTAAATGGTATGTAGCGTCATAATCTCGTTATAGGGGTAACAATTGAATATGTACATTGTTAAGTACGAGCATGTATGTCATATATGACTCAACACAATCACTTTAACTGGGAAATATATACACTTGAACTTTAAGTGAAATATTTTGTACCAACTGAATTGTTTTTTACGCACACACTTCCTCAATAATGTTTATCTGCATATTTGAAAAATAAAATGTTTCGTTTTGAACGCAAGGCCGGTTCAATCACTTTGCGATACCAAGCCGTCGCCTAGTGCAGTTGTCCCCAAACCCCTGTACCGGTCCTTGGTTCAAACGACACGGGGCCGCCCAAGAAACATTACACTATTTCCTTTTTATTTAATGGGGTGTTATATTTCTGTCTGGATTGTGCGACTTTCCATAGACGAGAGGCTGACCGGGAGCTTAGCGTCCGTGGGCAGCAGTGGCATTGTAAATAAAAACAATCTAAAATTTAAATACACAAGGCCCCCACTTCGCCGCTTCCCCCCTCCTTCCGGCGGTCCGCGAAAAATTTTCAAACGTCGACCGGTCCGCGGCGAGAAAAAGGTTGGGGACAACTGACCTAGGGAAACCAAATTTCTAGAGGGCAACCTGTAAACTTTGAATTAAATATTTCACTTAAAAAAATGATGTTAGCTTTTTTGTTGTAACATTTCACAGATGATAAATTGTTATTAAAAAAGTAATTTCTCATTTTAAAAATTGGTGCACTTGTGCATGGGGGTGGGATTTTGAAAATGCCTACTTGTGCCAAAATGAAGAGATATGGTGAAATTTCCCTTTTGCCTGGGGAAAGGTCAGTGCCGTCGAGCCGGACCCTCCAGCTCAATTACGTCACAGGTTTGTATTTTCTCTGACTGTGTTGTTTGACAGACAGTGGGATAACAGAACTAATCAAACTGTGTTATGTATCTAAATGATTATATTAATTAATATATAGTATAAAAGTCTAAAATAAAATTAAATAATTTCAAATTGTTTTCGTTTTAGTACGGGTCATTTCTGATTTAAATTTAATTCTTAGAATTTTATGGGCTTTATTAAATTCGCAGGTTCTTATACGGCACTGAATTCACCCTCGAAACCGACCACAGACCCCTCCTCTTTATCTCAGAGAGCAAAATGATGAACGATCGGGTAATGCGGTGGGCCCTGGCCGTACAACAGTGTCAAGGAGTTAAAGTTGATTTAAGTATTCATTAATTAATTTTGGTTTGTGCATGTGTGTTGATCACACTTTTCTAGTAACTCAAGAGAGTGTTAATTTGTATATTACTATGTGACGTAGTTTTTTGTAGTTGACGTCATATATTAAGTTGCTTAGAAACAAGCTTGGTAGATTGAGTTAGTTGCTGTTTAGATTATGAAGATATTAGACACTTTATTAACTCTAGTTTTAGATCCTAGACGTGTAGGACATATATTTTATCCAACTATGAAGAAGTTATTGATTTGATTTAGACTAGCAAGTGATAGTTTATTAGATACTTCTAGGATGTGCCTATGTCATATACTTTCGTATAAGGTTTGATAATATTGTTAATGTCTACGTACGATAATAAAATAATGAATCAGCAACATTGAATTGTGCATTGATTGGACCAGTGTTTGTGTGTGAGAAATTAAGTGACACGCTACCACAGTAACGCCTCCAAGTTTAGTCTGACTGTAATTGCAGTCAGACCCCCATAACATCAAGATACCTTACAACCTTAACAATGGTGGCAGCATGGAGAACCTAGCAGCCTAAGCAACCCGAAGCCTACCAGTGAACCAGACCCCAGAGCAGTCCATTGATCCTACCAATGAACCAGACCTCCAGAGCAGTCCAGTAAACCAGTCCAGTGAACAAGTCCAGTTGGTCGGACCAGTGAGCCTATGACCAGTCTGCAGTCCTGACAATGCAGAATCAACACTGTTGTGTCATCTGCTCGAGATCATATCTCGGAGACACCTCTGACCGCGATAAATTTATTCTACGGTCCGGTCGAGTGTCTTATGTGTTCATACTTTGAATACATATGTTTATTGTTATTTCATCATCAAGTCAAGATAGCTGCTTGTTGTGTTCACATTCATTCAGTATTGAAATTTCCCACGGCAAAGGATCAAGGTCAAGGTTTGACACTTTCATTCATCTCATCCGGAACTACGGAGTAGGAGTCAAGGTCACAGATTCAAGATGGCTGCCTAGAAGTATTGTGGTGCCTTGATACAAACAGAGGACATCAAATTGTAACGTACTATTTTATTATTTTTATTTTTTTCCCCATATAGTTAATATTCAGTGTCCACATCTGTTTATATGTCATAAAAGGGAGGAAGGAGTGGCGACCCAAATATAGATTAGCTAATTTGGGGTTCTATTAGGGGTATATTAGTAATTCATTTGGATCTATTGCACTTAATTGTGTCATTAGTAATTATTTAATAATATTTGGATCCACTTGAAATACTGATATCATTTAAATGTTTAGTTGTTTTTGAGCAGTTTGTTTATTTATTGTCCTATTTGTTTGTATATATTTCGTCGTAATTAATTTTAACTCAGTCTAGTGTACGTCTGCGTTTTGTTTACATACATTGTATTCTACTGTTCACTATCATCTAATAGGAAGCTGATTCAGTTATTGTTTGTCCTGTAGTGTGAAATTTATAATTATACATATATTTTCATAAATATTTTCTATTTGTTTATTATTTTTGACACTGAATCCCAATCCCATGCATATAATATAGGACATTTATTTATGTAAACATTGATTGATATATGTGATATTTTAAATAGTGCCAATTGTATATATCAGTGCCAGTGGAATTTTTTTTTTCCTTCTTCTCCAATATTGTTGAAATCTATTTGAATCTATTAGAAATTGTTAATTGATCACTGAAGGGTTTCTTAAACCATAAATATGGAGGTTAAAAATATAGAAGAAAATTTATGGGAAGTATATGAGAGGAGAGGTGAAAAATATGGTTTAACTGGAGAGAAACTTCTACAATTTATCAAAGAAAACATTGAAAAAGAAGAGAAACTAACTAAAGAAAGGTTAGATAGGGAAGAAAGAATAATTAATCGAGAAAGGGAAAGGGAACTTGCCAATTTAGAAAAGGAAAAGGAACTTACCAAGTTAGAGAAGGAAAGGTTAGATAGAGAAAATGATAGGGAACTAGCTAGGATAGAATTAGAGAATGAAAGGTTAGACAAAGATAGAGAAAATAATATGGAAATAGCTAGGATAGAATTAGAGAAAGAAAGACTTAGATTAGAAGCAGAGGTACAAATAAGAAAAATAGAACATGAACAAAATACAAGAAAAACAACAACAAACCATACATATGATAAATTAAAGTTGGGTCAATACAATAGCAAGGACAATAACATTGACATATTTTTAACTAAATGTGAATGTCAATTTAAACTTAACAAAATACCAGAAAGTGAATGGACCAGACACCTAATAGGAGCATTTCATGATGAGGCCCTCAATGTCCTACATATGTTAGAACACCCTGAGGATAAACCATATAATGAACTAAAACACCATCTCCTTAAATACTACAACAAGACTGAAGAATATTACAGAAACTTATTCCATAATACTGTTATCTCTGAATTAGAACACCCTACAGCTTATGTGAGCAGAATAGAACAATATTTAAAGGAATTTATTAGGGCAGCAAATATAGACTCATCTGATCCTCAACAAATAATAGAACTAATGTTAGTGGACAAATTCCTAAATCTTAGTTCTGATAAATTATTTTCATTTATAAAATTAAGAAAGGTAAACTGTAAAAAAGACCTTATCTCTGCACTATCTGATTATAAGGACAGTAATCAGAATACCCCCATGTTCAAAGGTAAGGATAATACCTTTAGTGCTATCAGACACAACAACAACTATAATAACAATAAGTCAAGATACAGTAGTGTACCTGGTAATATAATTTGTCACTATTGTTCTAGACCAGGGCATATAATAGCCAATTGTAGAAAATTAAAATACAGGAATGGGTACAATAATATACAGAATAATAGATACTTACCTAACAGACAATATGCTAGAAACAACAATAATAGAAACTTTAGTAGATACTCAGGACAAGACAATAGGAGACAGAGACAATCACCAAATAACAGCCCACCAAGACAATACAATGACAGAGGTAGAACATTGGGTAGAACAAATAACACACATACTGTAAATGCTCTGTTGAACAATAATGGAAGTCTAGTATTTTACCCTTGCTTCCTCAATGACAAACCTGTCATGTGTCTTAGAGACACAGGAGCCAGTTGTGTGGTGGTAGATCACTCACTTGTTTCAGAGGACTGCATAATAGATACTTATGAAAAAGTCAAATTAGGTAATGGTCAAACTTTAAACTGTAAAAAGGCAATAATAGAAATTGATACACCTTGGATTAGTGGAAAAATAGAAGCAATAGCGATGATAGCACCTGTGGCCCCCCTAATTATAGGAAACATACCAAACATCAAACCAGACAATTCAAGTGAATTATTTATACAGTGGTTAAGTGGTAAGGAAATAAGCGTTCAGAAAACACTTCAGTCTGTCCAGAACAACTTAATTGATAGTGATAAGGTAAATACTTCTATTAAATCTATTGAAACTGTAGAAACATCAAATAAAATTCCTAGATGGAATGGAGCAGGGCACATATTAAACTATATTAATATTGTAGAAAAACATATAATAGATGTTCCATTAAATGAAAGATCAGAAATAATTAAAGATTTACTGATAGGACACAAAAAAGCATACAACATTGCAAAGGAAAATTCTAATAATTGGGATAAAATGAAGGAACAATTAAACAAACGCATTATTGTAAAATCAGACAGAGATAAAAAAAAAGGAACAGTTAAATAAACACATTATGGTAGAATTGGATAGTACAAGTAAAACACAACATGACATAACAGAACATAAAAAATTATCACAAGTAATTAACGCTATCACTAGAGCTCAATCTATGAATAAACAAGAAGGAAGACCCAGCATAAACAATCAGGATACATTTACCATATTGAATATTACTAAAGAAGAATTTATCAAATTACAACAAGAAGATGGATCCCTGCTAGATTATTTTGACACAAATAATAAGAATAATAAGAAAGCATCATACTCAATAATAAATGATATCATGGTAAGAAAAGTTACAGGTAAGAGAGATTATGTACAAATACTAATACCTCAATCACTTAGAACAAAATTACTACAAATAACACATGACAGTCCCTTAGCTGGACACATGAGTTACAGAAAAACACTAAATAGAATTAGAAATCATTGTTTTTGGCCAAACCTAGAAAAAGACATTAAGATATATATAAAATCCTGTCAGATATGCACTAAATTTAACAAAAACCCATCTAACCATAAAGCTCCCCTACAAGAAATGGACACTAACCATAAACCATTTTATAAGATAGCCATTGATATTATAGGACCAGTATCTCAACAATCCCAGAGGGGACATAAGTTTATTTTAACAGTTGTAGATTTTGCTACAAGATGGTTGGAAGCCATTCCCTTAATAAATATTACTGCTGAAAATATTTGTAGTGCCTTATTAACTATATTCACTAGATTTGGTTTTCCCCAGATTATTTTATCTGACAATGGTACACAATTCACATCTCAAATAACTCATGCCTTTACTAAAATGTTAGAAATCACTCAAGTATTTGCACCTCGTTATAGACCTCAAACTAATGGTGCAGTAGAAAGGGCCAATCAAACTATTAAAATAATGCTAACTAAATTAATTATTGATCAAGAAAGTAATTGGGATAGATATTTACCACTTATATTATTTGCATACCGGGAGATTCCCCATGAATCCACTGGATTCTCACCTTTTGAATTAGTATTTGGAACAAACCCAAGAAGTCCCTTAAAGGTTTTTAAAAATAATATTCTACCTTCTTTAGAAGATGAAAAAATTAAAAATTCAGTATGGATAGAACAAATAAAACATAACATAACTTATGCCAACAAATTTGCAGAGAGAATAATCTAAATAAACCCATATTATATCTTAGTAGAAAACTAACAGACACAGAGAAAAGATACTCAGTGATAGAAAGAGAATGTCTGGCTATTGTTTGGTCTATCATCAAATTGCAAAAATATTTGCTAGGCAGAAAATTTTTAGTTCTAATAGACCATAAGCCACTTGTCAATTTCAAAAGTAAACAAATAAATAATGCTAAACTAACTAGATGGTCCTTGCTTCTGCAAGACTATAACTTTCAAATTGAACATATTTAAGGTTCTGAAAATTTTATACCAGACATTTTGTCTAGACTAATTAAATAGTCTCTTTTAAACTACTGAATTAAATTTCTGGCATAGTAAAACAATATATTACATTAATTGTATGGCACATTGTATGGTTTAAGGAACTATTTTTATATATTTTGATAGGTTATGGCACTAATAAGTATTAATAATTATTATTGGCACATAAAAATTGATTTTGTTCACTTTGAGTATTATTGAATATGGTTGGATATTATTGAATATCATTGATTATTATTGAATATGGTTGGATATTATTGAATATCATTGATTATTATTGAATAGGGTTGGATATTATTGAATATCATTGATTATTATTGAATATGGTTGGATATTATTGAATATCATTGATTATTATTGAATATGGTTGGATATTATTGAATATCATTGATTATTATTGAATATTAGGTTGATATTGAGATACTTATGAGTTGTTATATTATAAAGAAATGTTGCACATTTTTGGAGGGAGGGGAGGTGTCAAGGAGTTAAAGTTGATTTAAGTATTCATTAATTAATTTTGGTTTGTGCATGTGTGTTGATCACACTTTTCTAGTAACTCAAGAGAGTGTTAATTTGTATATTACTATGTGACGTAGTTTTTTCTAGTTGACGTCATATATTAAGTTGCTTAGAGACAAGCTTGGTAGATTGAGTTAGTTGCTGTTTAGATTATGAAGATATTAGACACTTTATTAACTCTAGTTACATTTTAGATCCTAGACGTGTAGGACATATATTTTATCCAACTATGAAGAAGTTATTGATTTGATTTAGACTAGCAAGTGATAGTTTATTAGATACTTCTAGGATGTGCCTATGTCATATACTTTCGTATAAGGTTTGATAATATTGTTAATGTCTACGTACGATAATAAAATAATGAATCAGCAACATTGAATTGTGCATTGATTGGACCAGTGTTTGTGTGTGAGAAATTAAGTGACACGCTACCACAGTAACGCCTCCAAGTTTAGTCTGACTGTAATTGCAGTCAGACCCCCATAACATCAAGATACCTTACAACCTTAACAAACAGTATAGGTACGTGGTACATAGCATCAAAGGGAAGGATAATGTGGGGGCAGATTTGATGAGTCGGTGCCCAGCATAACGTCGTCGACTGCAGCTGCATATCGGTTTGAGCCCGCTCACAAAGGGGTCACTCTTAGAGCGGTTATTATATGGCTTGCCTAGAGTGAGTGAATGCCGTGTGAGGGAAGTTATGTCAGTTGTCACATTTATTTATGCATGATTTCCTTTCTATTACAGGTTAAATGTTGTAACGCTGTTGTGTCTGTCGATGTAAAGTCATCCCCTCAAAGGGAGACTATCTTGATTACCCTATTATGTATTCAGTACCGCCATGTAGGCTTACTAATACAATCAGTTTTGTTTTAAGTGCCACCTTTCGAAAGAAAGAGTGTTCACCATATTTTCCATTTTTTTTATTTTATCTCTGGACCAACTTGTGTTGGCCAGACCTTATGTTCGGCTGTACGCCGTGGTAATTATTCTGACATTCTTAGGATTATTTAAATATGTATGTTTTACTCACTGGCCCTATTCATTATGTTGTGGTCAGGGTTACTGAGATAAGTTCCCCTTTTATGTGATGTAATGGCCTCACCTACTACGGTGTCGTCATCCCTATAGTTTCGTTTGGGTGAGGGGTGATGTCACAGGTTGTGACTAATTTATCGAAACTATCCCCTTACCCCAACCCTTAACCCCATAATAGTAACAATCTACGTTCCCGCTCCTCAGTTCTTCCCCACCCTCTTCACCCCACCCCCGTAATTGCGTCATCAGCCCGGCGGACAGCGGAAGGTAAACGAGGAGTAGTTAACAGTAACATGTTATATTCCGCGGGGAAACCTCTGGCCACCTGACCGGGGCTATTCTCCGGTCGGCTTTCTTCAAAGGGACCGCGACCCGCTCGATGTCCAGTTACTAAGGTCTTTGTCTATACGGCGTGTTTCTCTCCCCCCCCTCTTAGGCTCCTCCCCCTAATTCGAAAGTTTGAATGTAGCAGCTATCATATTTGATTGGTTAATGGTCACGTGTAAAAAGTGTTGAGCGAGGTAAAAGATATAGATTCTAGGCATTCGACCGCGGGCTCTCGATTGAGAGGGTCGCCTAGTGAATAGTCTCTAAGTGAGAGAAATAGAGGCATATAGACATAGAGAGAGATAGAGAATAGAGAGAGAGAGAGAGAGATCTAGAGTGAACACGTCCCCCAATTTATTGATCATTTTATATTGAATTACTTCGTTGCTGTACCTGTCTGGATTATCATTGATTTATTTGAAAGGCCACCAGATCCCTGATACGGGCTGGTGCCTCTGTACATAATAAATATTTTGTTGTTGTACCCACGACTTTGTCGAGTTAATCATCGTCACCTGTTCAACCTTAATTGTTGTGGAGACTGCGTGTGTGGCAGGAAGGAAAAAATAAAATACGAGTCGACTATTGGATGAGCCCTCGTACTTCTAGCAACAAGCCCAGGTTACCCTTCTCGGGATCCTCAACATCTGGGGTCTCGTGAGCGGGGCCTGTAACAATTGTTTAATCGCCTGTAGCAAGTTAAATATTCAATGACATTACGGGTCTAAATGAATGATCTAGCATTTATAATTTTTTTTTTTAATATGCTAAAAATATTAAAAAAAGAAAAACCTTAAAGTATGCCATATTACAATTGTTGCTTTAGTTGAAAACACTCATTTTATTCATTACGCAAGATGTAGGAAAATAAAATTGTGTATGTGACTTTCATCTTTACTCTCCACCGAAAAAGGAACACAAAAATAGAAAAAAAAATATGATGTTGATACTATTTAAACGGTTACGAATATTATTTTTGTAGAAAAATAGTTAATTTAACTAAAAAAATATGTATTAATACCTAAAGCACCAATCTTAGACTTATTAGCAAATTTGAATTTAAATAATGTAGATTTATAGGACTTAGAAAAACCATACAGACACACCAAATAATATGAGCTGCTGGTACAGTTCCTGTGGTTCCTAGCATTCGAATTGAGAGCGTTAAAAACCCACCGTATGAAATGACAGCTAAACACACAGTATGAAATGACAGCTAAACACACCGCATGAAATGACAGATAAATACACCATGTGAATTGACAGCTAAACACACCGTACGAAATGACAGCTAAACACGCCGTATGAAATGACAACTTAACACAACGTATGGAATGACAGCTTTTCTCACCTTGCGATTGTTTGTAACAGCACAATAAAAATAGCAGGGCGAAACTTAACATGATACTAAAAGAAATGTGTCTTCACATGTCATAATGATACACAAGTCAAAATGATACAAAGGTCAGAATGATACATTGATATAATTATACACGTGGTTTTCTCTTCGACATGTTTATGTCGCCCTGAATATATTTTAGCTTCTGTTATTTATACATTTAAAAAAAAAAACAACATAAAAAAGAACTATGCGGAAGTTAAATAGATTTACCTTGCCATGCTTCAGTAAATCTTCCTATATGGCTATGTTTGAAACGGTGTAAAATACACGCATCATGCTTTTTTTATTATAGATATTTTGAAAAGATTATTGGTTTAGTAAAATTAACTAGTGGCATTGGTTTTTTACACCAATACACCAACTGAGCATCGCTTCCCCATAAAACTAATGTGTGTGTGTGTGATGAACATTTGAGGATGAGATACAATCTCTCATATCCTATAAACCAGGGGTGGGCACACTTTTTCTACGGAGGGCCACATTGAATACTCGATTGTTATCGGCGGGCCGCGTATATTTTTGTCTAATTCAATTACAATTTACAACGAATTAAAATATGAATTAAAGATAATAATCAAGTATGTGTCATATATTTCTCATCTAAACTCTTAAACAAAGAAAATTAACATCGATATACGATAGCAATGTGTGCATGCATACGGGCCGCATTATATACTCTGAAAAGCCGCATGCTGCCAGCGGACCGTTCTTTGCCCACCCTTGCTATAAACTATTGTTGAAAGAACAACGTTCTTTTCTTTCATTTCTACTCAAACCATAGTGCAATGACTATGAGTAAATCATGTAAAGTAAGAAGACGGTCATAAGTATCTCACTAGCAGCTATATATATAGCAACCAAAATGAGAAACTTGCCTAAAGTTTCTACTTAAAAGAAAAAGGTCATACATTTGCTTTCTTTTTTATTTCCCGCAAAATAAAAAAATCCTCACACTGGGCACTGATTTAAAAAGGACCGTAAGCAGCCTTTTATCTCCTCAATCTATAATAATGGTGCTGTCTCTTACACAGCGTCAGTCCTGAAGTTTCTTTCTCGTCATGTTCAATACAATGCCCTCACAATGTATAGGTAACTTAAATCAACAACTTTACCAATGATTCTAAAAGCTAAACAAAAATCAATAAAATGAAGCAAAAATTGTATATTTAATGATATCAAAATGTTTAAAATACTATTTCTGATCGGAATAAAAAATCATGTCATGTTTCTTTATCCCACATCACACTATCAGATGTCTACCGTATTTCCTATATCTTCATAATGTGTGTCTTCTTTTCCACTCGACTTTTTAACAGTTTCATATTCATGTTTGTCCTTGTTGGAAACATCTGGTAGATTATAAACTTGAATTGGACTGTTATGTACATTGTCTCCCTTTGATCTTCTACCTCGTAAGTAAACAATCACAAATATAACCGCTTGGACTATTAACACCGAGCCTACTCCAGCTCCAAAGCCATACCAAAATACTTTTGCCAAGAATTGTCATCTGTGTTTAAATACATGTATAGTTTAAGAAATAAAAAAAAATGGTAGTTTAAAACATTTTTGAATAGCTTATAGTCTACTGATCAATACATAATTGACATGTAGGAGCTTATGTGAATATGTAGGAGCTTATGGGAATATTAGGAGCTTATGGGAATATGTAGGAGCTTATGGGAATATGTAGGAGCTTATGGGAATAGAAGAAGCTTTTAGAAATATGGTAAAGTGTCCGACTGTCGTCCTGAGGGTCCCAGGTTCGATATCCGGTGAGGATTAATGGATATTTCAGGTCATGGCTCAAGTCCCCGCTATGTCTTCCGTTGTGTTTCCATGGCCATTGCACTTTCGGCTAGGGTGGGTATAAAAGAAGGGCACCATAGAAACCATCCCGTATCAATATTAACATTGTTTCACAAAATGAACCTTGATAACCAGGTGAACATGTAGAGCATGATCCATTGACAACATTCATTTTAATTCATGCTAACGAAAGGGCATAACTTTTACTGACAATCGTTAATAAGGAGGTTATAGATGCCTTTTAGTGAGTATTGTCAGCTAATTAATTTATAATCAAATAACGAGAAGTTTATTGAACTAATACATTGTCTAAGGGATTCTAGAAATAGATATAATGTCCTACATATTAGTATACAATAGGGTTTATAATAGGGTATACATTAATCTTCGAGAACTAAATAATATCGAGAAATGAAACTAAAGTTAAATTTAAACTTACTTTGTGTACAGTCCGGCAGCTGATAGCCAACATTACAGCCAAAGTTGCACGTCCCTGATTGAGCATTGCAAATACCTCCAAAACAATGGACGCTACATAGAGAGGTGCAGTTGTCACCCCAAGAGTTGTTCTGCCATGCTAAAATATAATACATTAAAAATATCCATAACATCTTAAATTAGAAACAATATATTAAATGAAACAATAAGTTACGGTACTATTAAACTAAGCAACTTAAATACTTGCGGACTAGTTAAATCTGCGATTGAGAAATATGATTATATATTTTAAATACATGTAAACATGGAGTATATAGCTTGTTTATGATATTATATAACCATGCTCATCGACACCTTAAATGTTTTTATCACAAATTCAATGAACTAATTATATACTGCAAGGAACATATTGTAGGCTAAGGTAATTCCTCTAGTGTCATTTGTGAAACTTTGTGTTTGCCATATGAATTTAAAAAAAAGTTTATTTAATAGAGTGCTTAGGTTTATCGCAGAATTTTTCTTGATGACCTGGCTTTGCATGAAAGGCAAACTTCAGACGTTGAAATGCAAAACTGGTTGAGACAATTTACGGAACATTTAAGTCTAAAATGGTCTTTATAACAAAAAATGACTAATTTAAAAATGATATTAAACTTAAGATGAAAAAAGTCCATTAGGTTTGGCACAAGGTTGTGAAGTGAAAATAGAGACCATTACATAAAAGAGTTATATATGCAAACTTCTTTGTGTATGTTTTTGAAATAACACATTGAGACCCATTATTAGGCTTCTGTAAACTTTTCATAATATATTCCATTTAAACATAACACAAAATGACTAATGTTATATTAACTATGTTACAATAAGTTGTTGTTTTTTTTGTAATGCATTTAAAAGTAAATATCCATCCCATTATGAATTTAAAACAAACTTTTTACAATTCGTACCTGCGCATTGATCTCCGTACTTGCCAGGAGGACATTTCAAGCAGGAACCAGTTTTACTATCACAGTTCTTGTCAAGACAATCATTACTACAATCGTAAGAACAGTTTGTACCATAAGTAGATACATTGCATGCTGTTGAATAAACCAAGACATAAACTGTTTGTAAAATTGCGTTCTCACGTGTGGTATGAGTAGTTGAGAGTGTTGACTTTATTGTAATCATGTAAGATAATTCATGGCATAACTTGGAAGACAATCACATATTTCACATCACACAATAACATAATTCTGAAAATATTAACACAAATACTTATATCTCAAATCCATATAAAATCACACTTTTTAAAACTTTAGAGCCCTAAATTGAGGCTATTAATTAATGAATGTCCCAATCAAAAATGTTGAGCGATCTCCCTTACGTCCTCTCCAGATGTTTTACGACGCCATTGTTCGGGGTTTTGAAATGCTTCATCCTTCTCTTAAAATTAATATATTTTTTTTTTCTCACACAGTAAACTACTGGGTTTTTGATGTAAAATCCAGCTACATCACGACATCTGTCAATTCGATTGTCTAAACTAAGGTGTCTATCTTTAGTTGAAATGATGTACATGTCTTAAAAGATGAATTATCCAAAATGAAAGGACATAAACATTGTCCAGATTGTCAGAGTGCGGTTGTCTGTGATACGCGAACAACTCTGTGTGTGTGTGTGTGTGTGTGCGTGTGCGTGTGCCTGTGCGTGTGCGTGTGTGTGTGTGTTTGTGGTGAGTTCAGCTAGCGTTCACGAGGTCAGAGTCTGGTCGTTTCTCGACTCCGTAGGTAACATTAATAGAAATTATGACCGTCTATTTGTTCGATTATAGTTGCTTGTAAAAAGTTCCACTTGGGATGTAAGCAAGCTATACAAGAGCCAGTCTATGGGTCGAGTGGACAGACAGTTTACATACAGTTCAGTTCAGTTGAGTTCATGTAGTAGTTGACATAAACAAGTCAGTTCATATAGGTAGTCCACATAAGGATTCATATAAGGAGATTCATGTAGAGAGAGTGTTAAAGAAATAATCTTTGTTTCATTACAAGTGATATAGTTTTATATAAGTGAGACAAGTATAATTTGTGATAATTCATTTTCTATAAAATTGGATTTGTTGTGTACACTGAAGTTGTATTTCTACACATATTATTTCGTATTGTTTATTTCGTTTATTGTCTCAAAAGTAATATTGACTAAGTCTCAAAGTCATTATTCAGCAGCCCCTCAGAATGAGTCTCGTTGATTTTATTCAGCAGCCACAGTCTGTAATTAAATAAGCATTTGTACCATAATACGGCACAGCTCTGTGCATACATTATTTATGAAAACATTGTCATGTGGTAAAGTACTCGACTGTCGAAATGAGGGTACATAGTTCGATCTCTGGTGAGGACCAAGAACATTTTAATGTTCATTGCTTAAGTCCCTGATATGTCTCCCGTTGTGCCTCCTTGGCAATGGCACTATCGGCTATGGTGGGAATGAAAGAAGGGAGCTTTAAAAAAAAAAAAGTCCCATTCGTGGTTTATAGGATCTAAAAGATATTAAAATACACATATTAATCATTAGGTTATACTTACGTTTGTCACATGACCTGCCTTGATAGCCAGGCTCACAGAAATAGCAAAATCCAGATGTTGAGATGCAGGACTGGTTGTGACAGTTTACGGGACATGACTCAGTACAGTTTAGTCCAAAACTGTTTTGTGGACAAGCTTTCAAAAAGAAATACACTGATTTAAATATAAGTGACTTACATATTACACATACATAGGCATGATTATATACAACCTTAGTCATTTTTAGGTTACTGGAATTGGGGGGGTGTAAATCGCAGAGTTGCTGTAGTGGCATAGCGAGGATGGGGTAAGGGGGTATTATAAAACGGGCGCTAATCACAAAGGGGCGCCAAATTATATTTTTTTTACATATAATGTTATATGGTTTTTGAATGAGGCGGGGGACACTAAAAAGATTATGCCCTGGGCACGAGTTAAGCTTGCTATGCCTCTGAGTTGCATAGCTATTTAAGTTTCATAGGCCCCTTACCATGAAATTAAGAATTAATACTTGAAATGGCCACATACGTAGCAGTTATGTCTATCCGTAAGTGCTCTGACTTAAAACTAAAGTAACATATCAAAGAGATATGTGTAATCATCCAAAAATTATTTTTTCGCCTGCCAATATTATATATATATATATATATATATATATATATATATATATATATATCATTTCAATATAACACACACTATTTTTGTTGTGCTATTTAAAAAAAAGTAAATCACATTTACAAGGGCGAACACAAAATTTACCTTGTGTACATGATGTTGGGTTAGTGAATCCATTACATCCATATATGCATTGACCAGTTTGTTTATCACAACTTAAGTTGTAACATGAACTACTGCAGTCTCTTTTACAGTTTATTCCCCATTTATTGACTGTACACTCTGAAAGTAGATGCCGCATATTAAAGAAAAATGAAAATTATTTTTTTCCTCATTTTAGAAACGGCTGCACTTCGTCTTGCAAACTTTAATGAAAGCAATCTTTTTCGACAAAATTTAAAGAACTTTTCACTTTTTTAAAATTTAGGCACTGGCTATGAAACCATGTATATAACACTTTATCGGTCTCAATATAATAAACGTAAGCTGTCTAGTCTTATATATCTATGAGAAAATGCATATTTTAATTGAAATATAAGGCAACATTTTTGTTTTCCATTTTATTCCAACTTTGGCTATCATATATGACGATTTTTTAACAGTAAAATATAAAAAAAAAGTATATGAATAATTAATACCAAGTTATATACTATGGCCTAATCTAAATTTAATTAAAAAAAAAAAACATTGCATTTTCATTTTGGTGAAAATTAAACATCAATATTCTAAGAGAATTTTAATATGTATTTCAAGTCATTAATTCAATTGTTAACGTCGCTTTAAAGTCAAAAGATTAAATGAAATGGAACTTACATTAAAGGTACATTCTTAGACATTAGATATATTCATTTTGTTAATAAATTTTAATAATATAAAATATAGTAGACGTTATTCACAAGAAGGGGACGGATGGTCGTGCGGTAACGCGCTCGACTGTCGACCTGAAGGTACCTGGTTTGATCTCCGGTAAGGACCAAAGGAAATTTTTCAGGTCTTGGCTCAAGTTCCCGATATATCTCCCGTGGTGCCTCCATGGCCATTGCACTATCGGCTATGGTGGGGATGAAAGAAGGGCACCATAAAACCGTCCCATTAGTGGTTTATAGGATCTAAGGGATTTCATCTCATCCTTACAGGGACTTAACACACATTCACCGATAATGCGACTAAGCAGAAAAGAAATATCAAACAAAAACAAATTCATTGTTTACCTTGTGAGCATTTTGGTGGGTCGCTGTATCCAATGCATATAATGTTACAAGAACCATCTTCCATAGAACAGTAGTCGCTACAAGGACTCTGGCATTGCCGTGAACAGTTCAAATCCCAGTAACCTGGCATGCATTCTGATGGTAAATAAATAATACATTATTTTATTAAGGAAACGCTCGAAATCCGGACAAAATTCACCCCCCCCCTTTATATACACATTTACCTTTAGCCCATTTTATCTAAAAATGTAATATATAACATCTGGATGTAAAAATATTAAAAATACTGATTTTTAAAATGATTATTTAAGTATTTCTAAAAAAAAATAGGCCCTCCTTTATAAGATAACAAGGTTTCACTGTGATGTTTTACCGCATTTTTTATTACGTCCGTCCTACATAAGAACAACCCATGTTATGGCAAAAATATAATATTAGATCCCTATATAACAATGAATTCAGTCGAACGCTAAAAGGTTTATCTGACCACAAAGAATGCTTGAAACTCATTTATGGACACATATGGAATTGTATCTCTAGGGTAATAGATATTCTTCTGGTTGATTCTGACTCCATTAACTAGTCCTTCGTCTAAATAGAGAACTGTGTATACTTGCTGGTATGTATATTGTTGATACTTGTAGTTGAATATTGTCACGTTCTTATTATCTAGAGCTTCAAGGTCGAAATGTTTTAATCCAACTGGGACGACATTAACTGAAATACATTTCAAAATATATGTTATCAATAATTTAATGAAATAATTAGAAACAAGGTTAACAAGCTTAAAAGCCTTTAATTATATTATGTTCATCAACTACTGCTACACATGTAACATGTTTACTGTCCACTACACACTCAAACACTAACTCTATCATCAGTCACCACTGATTCTCTCCACTGACCATTTGTACTATTATACAGACGTGACAGCACAACATGTCTATACACACATGGCATATCGTACTCACACACACACACACACAATCTGTGATTTCAGAACTGGGCCGTGACAGGCAAAGCCCCACTTTTATTTACATCCATGTATATGTATAGTAGAATATAAATGAAAAACGGGAATAATTAAATCTTATTCCTGGCTAAAATAAATTAGTATCATGTCAGAAATATTTAACCTTTAGTCATAATGTGATTTAAAATAAATACACATGCACTCAGCAATATTATTTGATATTGTCATATAAGTCTACTGATACTTTTTTCTTCATTGTTTTATTTATCCTAAATACGACATAATTTGAAAATAAATATTGCTGCAATGCTTGAAATCTGTGTTATTTCACCTATTTCTTTTAGTAAAACATAAAAACCTATTTTCGCTGTTTTTTTTTTTTTTTTTGAAATTGTCATTTGACAACCTGAGATTTTTCAAAGTCGGTCTTTGTATGAACTTTAACCCTAATCCAAAGGGAAGCTTCAAATTAGTTTCAGTTATCCGTCAATTGGCCGTTTTAAAAGAGAGAATGATCGATTTAACTAATAGCAATGTATTCGTTATGAAATGGACACTCATCAAATCCTTAATGAAGAGATAAAACCTTTCTCAAATGAATTAAAAAAATATATATTTTAAATTTTGATTAACATGTGTCTGTAGCCGTATTTTTTTTTCAAAAATAAATTTTAAATTAAATTAAGGGCGTTCAATTAAAAAAAGACAATTGCATCTACACAATTGCCAAAGCTCGCTACTCAGTGGTAGAGCGGATACAAATACTAGTATTCTAATAATAATAATTAGTCATTAATTGTAATATGTACTTATTGAATGCCACAAATACTAACTCATCAAACTGATACTCACATCTGTTAAAGATAGTAAATCTATTTATAGCGTAAGGTTGGTCAAATATTACAGTCCATGATGGGTGGTTGTCTCCGTCATTAGTTTGACTACATCCACCTGTATTACAATCATTTGCCACCACTCCATTGACGGCCTCGTAGGCCCAATAGTTTGTATAAGTAGAAGATTGTGACGTATTTTGAAATACAGCGAAATTTTGCCCTGAAGATCAAGAATAAATATCATTAAAAAGGGGAAAAAAAAAGAAAAACAAAAACTAAGTTATTTTATAATATTTGACGTTATTAAAAAAATATTCAATTGTTGTTTTAAAAAAAGAAAACAGCTGTTGCGAATAAATAATAATGGTCGATCAAATTTTATTGTTATTTTTTTTTTCGTTAATGATTATGATTAAAGAAATGGCTCATGACTTTTGGGACCCCAAGCTGACCATTTTTATGTGTACTTTATTTCAGATTTTTTCTCAGGGCTCGCAACAGAAAAATGTTTGCCCTGTCCAGTGAGGAAGTTATGGAGCGAACATATTTTCAAGATCCCTGAAAAGACGATATACAGAAGTTATATTTAATTGCTCATATATACATCTGGTTAATTAATTTTTGAACAGGAAATATGTGCGAGAAATACTGGCATACTAAAATATAAGATGCAAACTGTATTTCTTGATGATGTAAAAAAAAAAAAGATATATTTTATCGTATTCATGGCTTATATACTTCTATAATAACATTATATACGCGTACTTACAATATCCTGTACCAATGATGAATAAACCCAATTCATAATGGCAATGCCCATGATGAAGACGCAGTGTTTAGAGTGATTGAAACAAAATCTAATCGTAAGACTCTGGACTGTAGTGTTTATTTTATAAATTCATTAATGACTTTATTTTAAAAGTCGGTGTTATTCTTATACAAAATTAAATCACCTTTAAAAAAATTTGCAGGTAATAAAGTCTATACAAATTAAAAGAGAAGTTCTAGATAATAAATAGTGTTTCTAAGACATAATGACGTTTGAATAAGAGGCGTAAGGATTAATCTCCCTCACCTCCAGGCCAAACAATATTGTTTCCATCTTCCAAACTCTCTCTAGGTAGGCGCTAAAGGACACGTGGGTTCGTTAGTTGAATATTAAGATTTATTCACAGTCTACAATGTACAGGTTATAATAAGATTTATTCACAGTCTACAATGTACAGGTTATAATAAGATTTATTCACAGTCTACAATGTACAGGTTATAATAAGATTTATTCACAGTCTACAATGTACAGGTTATAATAAGATTTATTCACAGTCTACAATGTACAGGTTATAATAAGATTTATTCACAGTCTACAATTTACAGGTTATAATAAGATTTATTCACAGTCTACAATTTACAGGTTATAATAAGATTTATTCACAGTCTACAATGTACAGGTTATAATAAGATTTATTCACAGTCTACAATGTACAGGTTATAATAAGATTTATTCACAGTCTACAATGTACAGGTTATAATAAGATTTATTCACAGTCTAAAATGTACAGGTTATAATAAGATTTATTCACATTCTACAATGTACAGGTTATAATAAGATTTATTCACAGTCTACAATGTACAGGTTATAATAAGTCCAGGCTAAAACGAAACAACAAAGTCCATTATGCGTACAACTAATCCAGTTGAAACGAGTCTACGTGTTATCGCTGGCGTTGTGCTGATAACGAACTCACTGCATCAACAGACCTGGGGTTCTCCGCTTTTTCTGTCCGTCCTATTCGTCCCGTTCGACTTGTTCTCGCGTTGTACCTTTTAATCATCACATCACAGTTCCTTTTAAAGGTGGTCCCACCCACGCTGAATCCATCGCTTTCCCGCCAAAACTGAGGGTGAAGGTCATTGTGTGGGTGTACAAGTGCAGGTGGCGAATAACACTCATCACTTGTACTAAGGCGGGGGTGAACGACCGAATTAATAATGTGTTGGCGTACATGAGTCCTGATTGCATCATTTATCTCGGGGCAGTTGTGTGACCCTGGGGGGGGGGGAGGGGGTAAGGGTGAAGCAGAGTTATAACAATATTAATGTAATATCAATTAGGCACCATTAAGCACCATTAGGAACTATTAGGCGCCATTAGGAACTATTAGGCGCCATCAATTGTTGTGCCAGAGGAAGCTTCAAACTTGTTACAAGACACACACCAGTGGGTAGAAAGCATTGAGTCAGATCTGTGTCCATACATTTGAGTACATCAAGGTGAATACCCTATAATCAAAAGGGTTATCAAAAAAGGTCATGTCTGATGTTTAAAAAAAATAAGACATGCACTTTATTAGGTCAGAGACCTTATGCGATTTTGTTATGGTCAAGGAATTTCCTTTATTTGTTTATGCATACATTATTTAATGAAGCTGTTGACCGAGAAATAAAAGATAGATTAATCTAGTATATACAACTAAGTAAAGTGCACAAGACAATTAAATGCAATTAATGAGTGACACTTAATCATTACACATGAATATAATGAGACTGTTTACCTCCACTAACTTTTAAAGAACATATCGAGCCAACAATTTTCCCTTCAAGTATAAACTGACTTGTAGCTTCTGTAATAACACAGTGGATGTCAAAAGTTGTTTCATCCACTTGAAACATTGTCTGATTCACACACGATACACTGGCACTAGTTTTAGTCAATACAAAACTTAAAGTGAAATTGTATAAACTCTCTGAAAAAGAAAACGATTTTTTTCTCAATTAAATATCAAAAGGAAATACAACTGATTTTAATAAAAAAAGTTAATGGTATATTCGAACAATATTTATATCTTACAGCCACCGGTCAATGTCAGAAATTGGCCAGCGACACGAGCCAATGTGAACATTGACCGCGAATATTCAAGTGACAATGTGAACAGTGTAATGTGAGAGAGATGATTATTAATGACTCAAAAAGTCCATAATTAATGTTATTTATTTCATACGATATTCTTTATATCGGCACTTCATTTTTGCCGGTCTCAAAATGGCCGGCTAACAATCATAAGCTAATAAAAGTAAAGTGATAATTGCATGATGAGGAAAGCATTTGAAAAAACAACAGAACCTGACATGTTTTCATAGTCTTTTACAGCTTTTGTTGTTCACGGCGAGTTGTGTGGGAATGTGTAGCAGGCCAGTGATCTGACGTTGACCAATTCTACAGGAGGGGGTCATGCAATAGCAATGGGGGGGGGGGGGGCGGTAATACATTTTACTAAGTAGAACATATAAGCGGGAGGGGGGGGCAGACAAAACGCAGAGTGGTCGGCCCCCTGTCCCACCCCAGCACGCTACGGGCCTGCGTTGACCCTACATAACTGGACATTTAGACCATTGAAGTAGTTGTTACACTAAGTGTAAGTAAGGTAGTGTGCAGAGGGTGACACTTGAGTATAAGACAGATTAATACATTATAAGATGAATAGCTTACTTTTGTAATATAAGATAGACTGATAAAGTGATGTTAAGGAGTATTAGGGAAGTGAACAATACGAAGCTGAGCAAGAAATAACAATGTTTCGAACTTAAATTGGATATGTGCCGTGCAATATTAAAAAAAAAGAGCTCTATAAAATATTCAATAATTGATTGATACATTTAAAGTTTTCTGTTATTCAATATAATAAAAGATAAAAAAAAAGGTTTATAATATATAAAAGAGAGTGCCACTCCAGACTGAAGTTCTTAATTATTACATTTGTGAATGGGGTGTGACTGGTGTGACAAGTAGTGCATGACTGTGATTAGTTTAAGACAGGTAGGGGACAAGACGAGTTTGACAAATGTAAAGAGATGATTGTTATTGTGGCAATTGTTATCATATGATGCGTGTTGTTAACTTTGGTGACAATAGTATATGTCTGGACTTTATTACTATTTCATCATTCTGTTTTGGATTAAATATTCTACTGTGTTTGATTAACAACATGTTAAAGTATCATAATATTGGTTGGAGTTATAAGTGAGTGTGCACATTAATTAACTTATTGAAGCTCGACTGTGACTTAATGAAAATGTGAGTTTGTTTTAAGCACTTATCTGATATTTAAAAAAAAAAGTCCAATTCTAGCAAAATCTTATAAGGAGGGATTTAAAATATGTATACATTGTTTTCCCTACATTTAAAGTATACATTTAATCTGTTTCTGTAATCTCGGTATGTAAAGGTATTATCTAGTGGGTAAAAAGTCAATCTACTTTACTTACAGTAACTAGAGCCAGGTACCTATGTATAGCTGTGTGGAATCCGGGGACATTAAACTAACTTGCAAAAGGACCTGGAAAAAAATCCTATGGGTCTAATGGAGGATCAAGCCCATGACTCTCAGGTCGACAGTCGAGCACTCTATAGTCCTCGACTACGGATGATAGTGCGATAAACCGCTAGATGGAACAAGGTACGATCTCCGGTGAGGACTAATGGATATTTTACATTATGGTTACAGTCTTCGCTATATCTTCCGTGGTGCCTCCATGGCCATTGCACTGTCAGCTATGGTGGAAGACACTGTAAAACAAGTTTGGATCCAATATATTTAATCACATCCTTACAGTGACCACACACTACTTGACCATCCGTCTCTGTTTCTTATTGTATCTCTCTCTCTCTCTCTCTCTCTCTCTGTCTCTCTCTCTCTCTCTCTCCCTCTCTCTCTCTCGCTTTTTATATACCTATCTCTCTTTCTCTCTCACTCTTATATACATATATCTATATTTCTCTCTGTCTCTTTCTTTCTCTCTCACTTTTATATACATATCTCTGTCTCTTTCTCTCTCTCTCTCTCTCTCTCTCTCTCTCTCTCTCTCTCTCTTACCATTGTCTGCTAATTTTAGCCTCAGCCAAGTGAATGGAAGTGACATGTTCCAAGTGACAGACACAGACTGCAGACTTGAGTCATTGTTGCACTGGTTGTTTGTTGAACCACTTAACAGACCACTAGCTCGTGATGGCTCTACAATCTTTTTATAATAATATGCCAGGTTTTCTGTATTTGTAATGTGAAGGAAACATTACAGATTTAAACATAATATCACTTAAAAATAATGCTAATAAACGTATTGTTTTTCATATACACCTTAGATGTATTCATTCAAATACGCTTCCAAGATTTATTGTTATATAAATAGAATGGACGAAAAATATAATTCCTCTCGAATTACTCATTCATCAGATTATTCTGCTAATGCTAACAACTGAAGTTTATGACGATATTAATGTCCACCACTCTGCTCTCCTTTTATAAAACTATAATGAATTAAAAAAAAAAAAAGAACTAACATATCCTGTTGTCAGCTACCAGCTTCATTGCTCGTTGATACTTTTAGAAGATCAATACCACAATAGCTTGTCTCACAATGGCCATTTTTTCCTCATTCGTATCTTTAGTTGTAATTTACTCATTCTTCATAAAACTACTCAGAAAATTAAATGTTATACTGCAGTACTTACGATACTGACAACGTAATCCAAACCATCTACTTGAACAGTCTGTTGAGGTGCCGATGCATTTTCCTTCACTGTCACATCAATCAGCACAATGACACTGGAATCTTCGACCTGAGCTGTAGAAACAGTCAGTACACGGAGCTGCTGGTAGAGATAAATAAAAAGAACGTTAAATAATAAGATCAGCCAAATTGCTCCACACTACCTCTTCTACAAAGAAAAATAGGGCAATAAATAATATGAAAATATAAAGGTCAACCCTCCCCCCCCACCTTCTTAACCTTATCGACGAATCAGATTTTTTCAACATAATAATACTCGACTGTTTTGTATGCTATTTACGGTAACCAACTACGTAATGTGATATTTTCACGAAAAACAAAACAAAATAAATGAAAGATCTAATTAGATGATATAGTCACTATGAGAAAGTTTTTATCTTTTTAGTATAGACTAGAGCTGCTGTTTGATTAAAAAAATTGATCGAAATTAACGCATGATTAAAATTTTTAATCGCAAATTAACGCACTTTTTAATCGACACAATATAACACATTTTGTTTCTATTCAATAATGTAAGTTAGAATATCATAGCATAAAATTGGTATAATAAGCAATTCAGATTAATTTACGAAAGAGGTATAATTAACTGTAACAGATTTATTTAGCATCAGCACTATTGTCTGTTGAATTAGTTATTGAGGCCAGTTTATTGACATGTATCAATCACGTCAAGTGATGCGAGTTATTTCTTTTTAATCAACAACATTGCCAAACAAGTGTTTTTCTCGTACCATAGGTTCCGAGATAATGACGTATTTCAACCCCTCTCCCCTCTATCCCTGTCATATTTTGCTACACTTTGCCCCCACGTATGTCTTGTTTACCCAACCCTCCACTACCGTACCTACCCCTTCACTTCCCATTCCAAAACAAAATACACACGTCATTTATATCTCATATGTGCCTTTTCCTTCATAAAATAATAGTAGCCTATAGCCAGAAAGTACTTACTTGCTCACTTATTATTAACGCGATTTTTAAATTTCCCCCCCCTTTCCCACCCTGTTAGATTTTTGACACTCTTAGCAGCTTCTCTCCCCACAAAGATGACGTTACTACCAACCGTACCGTACCCCCCTCTGTCCCAATTTTCCTAATCATGGCACCTGTCAATCAACCAGATGTTCACTAATGGTATCATTGAGTGTCATAATTATTATTAAGAAAAGACAATCCTATTGTTTCAAGGTCATGTAGCTGCTATGGTTTTATGTAAGGTGACAGTTTTTGTATTCGGTGGATTTTTTTTTCTTTTTTTTTTAAATCTTGTCTGATCTAGTTATGGTTATAGAATTGGATTATTTACTGATTACTGAAATGACAACATTTGGCTAAAATTTAACGCATTTAGGTGTTTGCGTTAAAAATGTAATCGCATATGTTTAACGCATTAATTACGCTTTAATTGCAGTTAAAAAAAACAGCCCGATATAAAATATTAAATTTAGCACAGTGTCACAAAAATTCTGATAAATACAACCACTGTCTTGTGTACAGTCTAGACCTTGATTGACAGGTGTCATGTATATGAAACTATTAGTGCAGCTGTTGCAAACGTGACCGGCCTAATGCTGTATTATCAAAATGCTATAAAAAATGTGCGCAAAAATTGATGATACAAAATGTCCAGCATCTCGTTATTTTGATATAGTTTTAACCTGGCTCATTATACACTTAATTTTTTTTTTTTACCTTCAAGTTGACTTCAGTAATACACTACAGTATATAATGTAAACTAGTGAATGAAACTTTTCTCTTTTTACATCGACCGGGAATGGAGCAGGAGGTTTACTTGTCGAAGGGCTATATAACAAAATCATCTTCATTTATATTACAAGTGGGGATTTTGTCGACATTTCTGAGGTAGAGTGTGTATGCGGATTGCGACAGGGTGGGGTGATAGATCTACTTAATAAGTGAACAAACCTTAACTTCAAATTTGTTGAGTGAAATACTGTTATTTATCGATTTCTTGAACTTGCAATACTTTGGTCAAATTAACGCATTTAGGTGTTGCGTTAAAAATTTTAATCGCAAATTTTTTTTGACGCGTTAATCGCAAATTAACGCAGTTTAATCAGCAGCCCTAGTATAAACCAAAGTCCTTTGAGTAATAGGTTTAAGTTAAAATTTAATAAATCTATACATTTATAAAACATATATGTACATTTACCTTGGCTAGCTGCAGCTATAAAAAGTAAATTCAAAACAAAATGAATCAACATGATTTCACCTGAAATTGTATTCAACACATCTCTTATACTTTTGTTTTCATTTTTTTTAAATGGTTGGAAAATACTTTAGTATATCAAAATGATAAACTTATTAAAAACAGCCATTAAACCAGGAAGTTGTTTCTTTATGCAATGATTTGAATACTTAACACATTACGTGGGCCTATTTTTTTTTACTTACTGTTACACATGGATAGATATATATTGCTTGCGATGCATCAAGATAGTTTCATGTGCTGTACATTCTGAGCTATTCATACGGCACGGGGAGGGGTCTGCAGAGTCGGCGTCTGACCGATTTCTCCCAATTGGGCCCCTCCACCTAAAAGGAACTCCGTGCTAGTGAATAGTTAACATTCGCATTGAGAAATACACATAGTAATCGTAAACGAGACACTGTGTGTAAGTGTAAGCCTTCACATTTAAAACAAACTAACAGACAAACAAACAAACATGTTACACCAATAGCGTAATATTAAGCCTTTCCACTATGCCCACCCCTTAAGTAAATACTCTACTCCCACACCTCAGCATTACCTATACGTGAGTGATTGCTATACAGTGAAATAATAAAATGCGTTGATAAATAACAAACCATTTTTGTTTTTATTTTATATACCTCGATTTTGATCCACGCTTATATTTTGAGTACAGTTAATATTAATATCTGTATAAAATAATGAATTATTTTACTTTTGCTTTTCATTTTTATAAAAAAAAAAGTTATACATTGTATTTCCTTTAAAATACTGGTAAACAGTGACTTCATTGCCAGTGGTATTAGAATCATTTTATACAAAGTCAACTACATTGATTTAGAATATGTAAGTGATTTTGCTACATTGGCTCTATTTTACGAGATAATTAAAATCAATTAAATAATGTATGTACCGTGTTTGAAAATTGTCAAAAATGGCATAAAGTAAAATAGTATACTAACAAATAGTAGTGAAACTGTTAATAGCCATGTAGAAATGTGTTCAGAAAGATGTGTAATAGTGTTATAGAAGAACACTTTTTCATTTGAAAAACAATTATGTCTAATTAATTAATATGTTAATTGTCTATGGTAATGCAATTACAAATCGCTGTTTGCTCGACTTCATTTTGTGTGTGTCGTTGTAGCAATTGCGCTGGTGGCTCCACCAGTAGTCAGCCATCACATGTGTGCCCCATCTTCCTTGATACCTCTCCTCCATCACTCTTATATCCTGATGGAATCTCTCGCCTTGTTCCTCACTGAAGTCCCCAAGGTTATATAGAAATGTGTCTAAATGCGCAGGTAATGTACCTTGATGCTCATATTTGCTCCAATGTTTCTGAACTTAGCTAACATATCTTGCACCAGTTCTTCGTATTTCTCTGCTCTAGTATTACCTAAGAAGTTCCTGACAACTGAAACAAAACTGTTCCATGAAGAAGCTTCAAGTTGATTCATGAAATTAGTAAAATTTCAATAGTTGATGAGTTTTCGAATCTGAGGACCGTCAAAAATCCCAGCTTTCAACTTCTTCATGCTCAATCCGGGGAATAATCTGCAAATACACATGTACTTGAAGCAATTGTCAGATTTGTCCAAAGCCTTAACAAATGGTTTCATTAAACCTAATTTGATATGAAGCGGTGGGAAAATTATCTTATTTTTGTCAACCATTGGTTTGATGATATTTTCTTTACCTACAGTCATGGTTTCCCTTGCAGGTCATGTCACTCTTGTCCAATGATCTTGCCTTGCACTGCTATCCCAAAGGCACATGAAGCATGGATATTTTGTGTATCCTGACTGCTGCCCAAGCAAGAAGTTTATCAAAATCGATCAACACAAATTGATCAGTGATACTCAAAATAAAGCACTTTTTGCAGTATTGTTTTGATATTCTCATACACTTCTTTAAGTGTTGTTGAGTAAGCAATGGGAAGAGATGCATAACGGTTACCATTAAGTAACAGAACATATTTCAAGCTTCTAGCCAGTCTTCGGAATGGTAGTCTTGTAGTCCCGTTTGGAGCAGAAGTCCAGGGATGTCATTACATTAAACAAGGTCTTCCTCTTGGCTCAAATATGGAAGAAGAAACTCTTCTTTTTTCCGATAAGATGTTATTTTAACTTCTGGTTTACGAAAATTTCTTTCATTGAGCCTGGACGCTAAAAGCACAGATGCTTGCTTGGACAGATTTAGGTCTCGTATGGATAGATATGGATTCTTGGCTGAATGGTTGATGTGTTGAAGAACTTCTTTCATAATCGATTCCACTGTTTTCACCTGCCAAAGACTCCAGATCTTGCCTCTCGTCGGAGTCTGATGGTAAAAACTCTAATAATCCAGTAAACTCTGGTATATGAACATCACTTCTATGTGGAATTGGTATACTTGCCGATTCAAGATCAGGATAATCCCACTTAGATTTATTGTGGCGATTGAAGCCTTTAACATTCACAAAACAGAAATAATAATCACCAAAATGGTCTTTCGGCTCTCGCCATACAATTGGAACACCGAAACATTTGTTATCTCCATTTGTCCACTGCCGTAGGCTCCCTACACAGTTATTTCAGACCTTATGGGGAGCCCAAGACTTGTCTTGGTCTCCCAGCTTCACACCGAAATAAGCCAAATATTCCTGCTGCACAAATTCAGTTATATTTATTCTTTGTTTTTCAATCATGTATTCTCCTCGGATGTAACAAAATACAATCGGATTATTTTTGGAGCATCTCCGTGATGAACGCATTATGTCTTTAGAAAACAGTTATAAAAGAGAACAAAATAAACCAAATTATAACTTGGTATAGTTAAATTAAACAATAGACATCAAACTTATTGTATTTGTTTTACACAGAGGGTAAAATCATATTTTCAAGGGTGTCCAATATCTCAGAAACTAGAGCCAATTCAGCAAAAGCAGTGGCAGTTTTGAAATCAGCACCCATGAATTGCTATAAATTCATTCAAACATTCTTGGCAATTTGCACAAAAAAACAATTGTTGGGCTGTGTAATCTTGTGAACTTAGAAATTGGCTGAGATCCATAGCTGTGGTCACTGTAGTCACCAGGCCTCTAGTTATATTGCTGTAAAACCTTTGATTGTTCTTATTTATCCTACGACACACTTCCAATGTCCACCATATTTCCAATGTTTTCATAATGTGTACATCCCCCCCCCCCCGACTTTTTAAAAGTTTTATATTCATATTTGTCCTTGACTGTTTTTACTATCACAAATATAGCCGCTATGAATATTGACAAACAGCCTACTATATCACCAAAACTAATGCCAACATATTTTTTGCCAATAATTTTCATCGATGTTTAAATATAGTTTAACAAATCAGAAACATGTTAGAATAAAACAATTGTTCAACAGTTTATAGTTTAGTATACATGATATATACAACGAAATAGTTCTCACGCTGTAAGGAATGTAAGGCCGCCCCCTCCCTTTCACAAACTCACTACAAAATTAATGAAATCATCCATTTACAAAATACGTCTTTACTGATCCCCCATATAACCACTCTATGATACCTAATAGTAAGACCACCATGTAAGATCATTACGTGAGACCACACCGTAAGAACACACTGTGAGACCACACTGTGAGACCACCACGTGAGGCCACACTGTGAACCCACACATTAAGACCACAACGTGAGACCACAACGTGAGACCACACCGTGACACCACACAGTGAGACCACACCTTGAGACCACCACGTGAGACCACACTGTGAGAAAACATGATGAGACCGCACTTTAAGACTACACTGACCTTACTGACCATACTCGTTCCGTCTTCACGGTGTCTTATGATCCTCGACCAAACACTTATACGCTCTACCGGTCATACTCTAAGTCACATGGACAATTACAGAAACATAGAAATAAAGGGAAATCATACAGATAAAAAAATGGAGGAATAACTAGGCATATGATATTAAAAAACAACTTCTTAGACTATAAAAAATATTTATATCAGTGCTTGATTTAAGAAAAAAACCAGTGCCGGGGATGAAAAATAATTTCTACGGAGCCGGGGATAAATGTCTATGGTTTCATCCCCGGCAGAGATATATTTGCTAAAGCAGAGCCTGGGATGACAGTTCTCAGTGCAGGGGAATTCCCCGACATCCCCGGCGGCAAATCGAGCCATGATTTATGTAATTTATAATTAGTAAGAAATAAGCGTTGGTGACCACCAATATTTATACATTATTTTTTATTTATTTTTTTCTTATGGATCCTGAAGCTAATTATTTGTTTGATAATTTGAAAATGTATATATAAAGAAGGAAACTGCAGATAGAGGTTATTGCACAAATTCATAAATATGCTGAATAAAGTTCTATATCGAGTTATATAATAATCCTTCCTCTCAAGATGCTCTCATCCTATGCATAAGATTCGACAAATTCAAAAAAAACAACATTTATTTGTATATGATATAAAAGCGGACATAAACAATAGGCTTTGTCTTACTTTTTACTTATTTATTCCTTCTTAAAATTTTATTAGCCTTTTACTATTGACAACTTATTTCAGCTCATTAGTAGGAACAATATAATATACAAAGCATCAATAACAAAATAATCTACAGAGATAATAAAGTGTATGATATCATACGTAACAATATTTTAAACTAAAAAGTATTAATTGAGTGGGTGTTGATAGGTGTTGGGTTGTTCGCATATTAATCTATTTTATACTTTGAGTAGTCTAATATAATTCGTGAAATATAAATGTACTCAATGTAGTTTTTCTGCCAATCTGTTGCTGAGGAGAATAATACATTACGGCCTTGAAAAAAATGTGTATTAGTTTAAACAGATAATTCAAAGTAATATGTTACTTAATTGGCGTGTAGTTGAAACAGGCGACTATAAAAACTGAACAGTGGAGGATTTAATATATTTTGTATTTACTTTGTCAAATAGGAATATATGTGATATAATTATGGTATAAAAAATAGTAATAACAACAACACAAATATTTATTTGAAAAATACTTTCAAAAACTAAGTAGGTCATACATTTTCTAATATCTTGCAATAAAAAGAAGCATATTTTTAATAAACAAATTTTGGTAAATTATGTAGTTGATAAGAGGTTGGTGTTAATTTAGACAATTGTTTAGTGGGCAGCCTAATAACAATGTTTATATAACATTGGCCTTATCGGTATTTACTTCTGGTTGCTATAGTTAAGTGACAAAGAAATATTCTAAAAATTCTAGCAAATATTTGTAGATAATCAATTTGTAATAATTATTTAAACAAATACTTCGATATGTATGTCAATATTGAAATGTAAAATATATTTAAAAAATCAAAAAACTTACTTTCATACTAAAAAAAAACGTATCAATAAACTACTACTCAACAATTTCCTTTCGGTTTCCATAATAATGTGTAAATTGGTAAACTATTTAAAGTTTATTCATTCTACAAATAAATAACAATATTTAAAAATAAAAAAAAAAGAATGCTAGTTATATAAAACCCCACAGTTTCAATAGTTAATAAATTCAAAGAAAAATACATTTAATATACATAATTTAAGGTGCGCTTAAAACTATGGCAATAAAAAAATACAAGTTACAAAGTTTATAATATCATTTAATAAAATAAAAAAAAAAAAAATTAGATGAACTAAAATGTTTGTTGTAGTAAGATAAGAATACTTGTAGTTTTAGGTATTAAGAATTATTTTGTTTGACTTCATACACCAAAAGAGTCACGGTGA
>JAGDYQ010000161.1:377640-476897 GCA_021962125.1 Bulinus truncatus
ATTGTTTGGTCGTTGTCACAGGTTGTGACTAATTTATCGAAACTACCTACTCCAACCCTTAACGTAAAAATAGTAATATCTTTAATATGTATGTCAAAGTAAACTATACATCAAATCTACGTTCCCGCCCCTTAGTTCCCCCCCCGTTCCCACCCCACCCCCGTTAATTGCATCCCTCGTCCAGGTGTTCGGACCGATCCTCCCTCAGCGAACCTAAGTTACGGGTAACAGTAACATGTTACATTCCTCCCGGGGAATTCTCTGCCCACCGGACTGCTATTCGGCGCCTTCAAAGGGGACAGAGACCCGCTGGATGTCCAGTTACTACTATTGTCTTTGTCTACACGGCGTATTTCTCCCCCCCCCCATCTAGACGCCACCTCCCCACCATTGGTTTGAAAGTTTGAATTAGCAGTTAACATATTTGATTGGCCAATGGTCACGTGAGAGAAAGCGTTGAGCGGAGTAAAAGATAGATTCTAAGACAGTCGGCCTGGGAACGGCGTCCCGACAAGTCATTTTGTGAATAGCAATCGGACTTAGTGATACCCAGTCGATTGCTGTGTCTCGGAGTGAGAGAAAGTGAGATATATATATATAGAGAGAGAGATAGAGAATAGAGAGATAGAGACTATATATATAGAGAGAGATCTAGGGTGGACCCGCCCCTCCATTTATTGATCATTTTACATTGGATTACCACATTACTTGTCTTTTTGGATTATTTTTGATATCTTGGAAAGGCAACCAGACTTCCGATACGGACTGGTGCCTTTGTACCGAATAAACATTTATTTGTTGTACCCACGACGTTGTTGAGTTGATCATAGTTACCTGAATTACCTTAATTGATGTGAAGACTGTGTGAGTGGCAGGAAGATAAATAAAATACGGGTCGAACGTTGAGTCGGCCCTCATACGCCTAGACACAAGCCCAGGTTACCCTTCTCGGGATCCTCAATATTCTGAGGGCCCTTCAAGGGATCCTTAACATCTGGGGTACGCGAGCGGGGCCTGTAACAGTCGTAATCGTGTTTTTATGTGCTCTAACTAAGAAACTATTTCATTTATCCCCAGTCGCTGTAAAGTATTTATTCGTTTAACCACGGAAAATGAGGTAATGCTGTATATAAAATAACATTAGCATGTCAACTGATTATTGTAAAAAAAATAAATAAAACACATTTAATAATACAATTATGTGTGAAGAGTAAAGTAATATTGAACTAATTTACAATTTTAGAATTAAAAAAATGATGTATAAATATAGATAAAATGTGAAAATGTTGTGGCTGGGCCGGCGCTACCAATAGGCTACAATGTGGGCCAAGAGAACACATTCAATAAATTATTAGATATAGTGAAATCTTTTGTTTTGATTTATTTGTGCTACTGTTTTGGGGGAAATCCCGATTAAGTAAATTTTAAATGTGTATGGCGCATTACAAACAAATGCTAACTGTTTCAGAATATGAAAGCATTACAAAAAATATTAACTAACATCTATCTGTAATGAATAGTGTAGGATGCATGGGCGCAACCTATGTGCGGGTCATGCGGGTCCGGACCCTACCAAAAAATCAAGCCACTGGTATTCGACCCTACCAAAATTTGGGGGCAGACATACCCATTTTCATCTTCTCTAATATTTTATACCCTACAAACTTCAACATACTAATTGCTGGAAGGTACCAGATAGTGACCATAAAGTCTATACGTGATAGACCATGTATGTCAGCCTGTTATTTTGTTTGATTGCTTATTTAAAAAAAAAATTACAGTAATTGAATTGATTGATAAGGCGGCATATGCTACACGTGTTAGACGGTCATGCGGTTTTCTGAAGGAATCGCCAGAGCCGGATTTTCAATTTTAAGGGCCCTATGCCAACTAAAAATTATGTCCCATTTCGAAAAATAAAAAAAAATATCGCTAAGTTCTTTTTTTTTTCATTTTTTATACTCCTCAACATTTTTGGAGCCCCTTTTTCGTAAGGGCCGTATTCAACGGCCAACGGTCTATCAGTAAATCAGGCCCAAGAAAGTCACATCTTTAAACTGACAATTCATTTTGATTGATATTCGTATTATTAATAAAGAAAACGGAAAAGTTAAAGCCATTGAAAATATTTTGCTTTATTACCTCCCGGAATCAGCATATCGGACTTAGAAACACACCCTCCCTTGTAGCGAATGCAGCTAATATGGGTCATGTATTGACACAGTGTGTTACTGGATGTGTCTAAACACATATGAGTGTATAAATGCAACCATTAGAAAGTTTAATAATTTAATTAAATAGATATAAGATTTTATTGAACTAATAATTTTTACGAGATTTCTTTGTAATTAGTATTATGATGTAAAAGTCGCAATAAACATGTGTCTTTATCTTAATGTTAATTACCAAGTTCACTACTTGTACTTTTTTCTTTAAGTGACACGTGTCTATTATTATGAACAACGAGCACATTTCAGGTAAAACCTATCGTTGAAATGTAATATTAATTACCTTGTATACATAATTATTTGAAACATTCTTTTCTAAAAGCTACATTATATTATTAGATAATTGTTTATGATAGGTGTGTGGCACGGGTGGTCCAGTGGTGTAGAGCGGTTGACTTTCCACCGATGTGTCTCAGTGAAAACTTTAGAATTTTGTGTCAGGTCCTGGTGAAAGCCTCCACGTTCACCCACCTTTAAATGGGTATGTGACATTATGTTGGGGAAGTGTTTGCCACACAATCTTTCAATAATCTATATAAATAATAGCGGTGTGGGTTCTGCGTTAAATCGAAAGTAAAAAATGAATACAACAGTATTCAAGTTTAAAATACAATCATGAAAGAATCTGATCTGCCCGAAACCACAAAATAACCTAGCCTACCGATCAAGCCCTATGCAAAGATTTTGAAGTGTACAGCTAGTAGATCCATAATTCACACTTCATCAGCCCCATTGTGCCATTAAGGGAACTTATTATTTTATTTTTTTTTTTTTTTATTTTGACATCACATTGTATTGGTCATATTTAGTGACGTCATCCTCGTTATAACTGATTCTTGAGTTCGAATCTCAGGTTTAAGTCCACCCAGCTACAAACGGGTACCCGACTACGTAATGGGAAGAGGCTGACCAAATAATCCCTTTATATGACCGAGTTACTGACACAGTTGAATTCTACGCGTCATCTGCCTCTATGAGCCCTTATAGGCTTAAAGGAATTTTACTTTTTTTTTTCTTTTCATATTAATGTCTGTTTTAAAATATGAACGTGCCAGTGATGAAAGTTCGGTTATCTCCACACGTGTCGAGAAAAAGAAAATTTCTTCCTTTTTCTTTCATTCATCAAACACGCTTTGAAACTAGTCTTGATTAAAAACAAACTAGTTTGGCATTTACTTTTCTGCATCCCTGGCCTATCCATGTTGTCGACTGCAATGCCAAAGCCATATCACACAACTTGTATCACTGTTATTGAACTTTTTAAACTTTCATTAACTAGTCCTACGATTTCTTCATTAAAAAGTCTTTTAAATTACGTAGATTCCTAAACATTAATATCCTGCCATTTTAACGAATTGATTGTCATTAAATAAACACATTTAAAATATTAAAAACACACTATCAAAGGTGTTTTTTTCTTTAATCTTTAAATAAGACAAATATATTTCAGTTCAGTAAGATTTACATTAAAATATTAGAGGCTTCAATTAAAAAAAAAGAGTTACAAAGTTTATGAAATAATTTCACAGGGCGAATCTTTTTGGATCGCGTGTCCAAAATTCAACCAAATAGACCTAACGACTTATTTATAGCAAAGTCCCCAAGGGCCAACACTCCAATTAAAATCAAAGGAAGTGAAGAAATATTTGTGTCGCGTACCGACTGATATAGCTGGCCATGTGTACCGAATGTGCCACGCATGCCATAGGTTCACTACCACTGTCATAGTGGCTAGGTAGTTGGCAGGTGATGCAAATTAAAATTTTTGGGTAGTGTGATAAAAGTTATTAAAATTAAAAGTACTCAATGTTTTTTTTTTTCTGCCATATTTTTTGCTCAGAGGAACAATGCCATACGTCTTTAAGGAAAAATAGTATTTGATTCAATTAGGTATTTAACGAGCTCAATGTGGTCCGCAAATCCGAAAAAATAGCCCACCCCTGCCATGGTATCCGAACATAACCCCCAGCGGACAAAACCCACAGCGGACAAAAAACCCCACCGGACTTTCCCATACTTTTATAAAATCTATTATGTGGCCCTCATTTTTATTTTAAAATGTAATATATAGCACCTGGATGTAAATATATATACAAATACGTATTTTAAGAGTTTTTTTTTCAAGGTACTTCAATAAGCTGCATTAGCCCCTCGAGCCACAGTGGTCAAAAGTCAACTCCAGTGTTAACTGATCATCAACAGGAAGTTTATCTTAACAGGTAAAACAAACAAAAGTAATAGCTTTAGTCCAAGTTCAAGAATGGCCGTATCTAGATTATTCCTTTTACTTCTCACGCCAGTCACATATTTTACAGCAGAAGGTAAAACTAAAGCATAAGAACCACAATGTTTAAAAGCCAATCCTTTATTTACGTAAAACAACATAGGAACACGACTATTGATATATTGTGTTGACAGACATGATCTCTTATATCGACATAATATTAGCTTAGCTCATGGTTAAGATTATTTATATAGAAGTATCAATAATATTGATTTAAATTAGATCTTAATATTTTGTGGGGTTTGTCCGCTGGGGGTTTTGTCCGCTGGGCATTATGTCCGCTGGGAATTATGTCCGCTGGGGATTATGTCTGCTGGGGATTTTGTCTGTGGGGTTTCGTCCTACACTCCCCTGCCATAGTGTATAAGTCACAAATCTATAATATTATAGTCCATATGTTACTGGACGGCAATGTGGTTTTAACATCATTTTAACTATACCCAATTAAAACATGTTTGATATCATTATGATGCAAAATTAAAAAAAAAATAACTTAATTGTTTATTTTAAAAGTTTCAAAACCCAAGTAGGCTACACATTTTCAGATAACCTGCAGTAAAAACTAAAATCTTTTTATTAAACAAACTAACATATTTTGTGTAGTAGACAAGTAGGGTGGTATTGATTTAAACAATGTCTGCATATGATGGGCATCCTATAACAATTCGTATGTACAATTGACTTTTTGCATTATTTTATTTCTGGTTGTTATGGTTACGTGAAAAAGGAAGATTTTTAAAGTTCCTGCATATATTTATAGATAATCAGTTTTTCTTTAAATATATTATTCTCCAATTGTTAACATTTTTTTTTCATATTCTCTTAAAACTCTTGGCATTGAGATAAGATAATGGTTAAAGATAAGTGGATACTTTATAGCCATGTAGGCCCTCCTATGAGTGGCTCACAAACAACTAGGGAGCCCTGCCATAAAATGTGTAAATGCTTCGATATAAATGACATCACTCTTCTGTCTAATATGCTCTTTATGCAACAAGCTAGTTCAAACAAAAAACAGATGTTTCACCAATAATTTCATACACTTTGTCATCTCTTAATTCCAGTCTGTAAGTGGTATTCATGGCTGTCCACATTGAAAATGTCCGGTTGGTTATAGACTTGTTGTTTACATTTCTTTTTACTTGACCATCTACGTCGTAAGTAGACACTGACACAAATAACGGCCTGAATCGCCAGGAGGGACAGAACACCAACGCAGACACCAATACCAAAGTACTTTTGCCAAGAATGTTCATCAGTGCTGTCTGCCTCATATGCTTTTAGAAAGTAAGAAAAACAAATATTGCATTAAAACAGCGTACGTCATTAACAAGTAGATAAGAAATATCGCTGTTTTCAATATTTTAGGGCACCTTGCATCTACTGTCATATATGTTTCCTAGATCATATTTCCTAGATTATATTTCCTAGATCCCTAAAACCACAAATGGGACTGATGTTTTACGGCGCCCTTCTTTCACCTCCAACGTAGCCGATAGTGACATTGATAAGGATGGACCACAGCAGGTATAGATGTGACTTAGTCGTAGCGGCTCACCACGTGACCATCGAGGTAAATGCCGCCAAGGGAGGATCACTACCTCTGTTCCTTCCTGTTACGGAACTTATTAAACTACACTACTACACTGTGTATGATATATAAATAGTTTTATGTTTCTGAAAAAAAGTTTGAAGATATTTAGGTTAAATATTAAATAATAATAAAACATTGTAACTAAAATACTGTGGCAGGGGTAGGCACACTTTTGCAGTCGCGGGCCATATTGGGCTCATAACTTAGACCGGCTGTCTGGACCAAGATCAGATAATGGAGTGTCAACATACAGTGGCGCCGAGAGTCAACACATCATTGCGGGTCCCTTAATAAACAATAATTCGTGAAATAATTGACATGATCGGGGCGGCCGGGCCCTCTTACAAAAGCGGCCCCCCTGGCAATAACCCCCCTGCCCCCCGCTCTCGGCGTGCCTGTCAACATATACATTTAATGTAATAACAAAAAAGTCAAGTGATGTGCTTCACTCTGAAATTAGTGGAGTCCGGATTAAACTGTCCATGGCTGTACTATTGTTTTTAGTTTAAATTAAAACAAATTTGAATCAGTCTATTGCTTGGTCTATTGCTTGGTCTATTGCTTGGTCTATGAGACATCAATGTGTGATCAAACCAATAATTTCCAATAATTCTTAATACTAGTCCATGTCATATCAGACTCACATTCTTCACAGAGTTGTCCTTGAAAACCAGGCGAACAGCTAATGCAAGAACCATCCACAGCATTACATTTCATATCCGTGCATATTGATGAACAATTTAAGCTGCAATTATTTCCATAAAGACCCTGTTCACAACCATTAAAAAAATAATTAAAAAAGTCTTGAAGAGTTAAAATTGTTTATGTTTATATGTATAACCAGATAATGATTTAAAGTAAGCAAGTTTTGCTAATTTCAATCATGCGAAACCATTGCCACTAGAAAGCATAAGTTTGTCAGTACTAATCGTAACTATGTAATAAAACATTGAAATAAATTTATTTGAGCGTGTAGTTTACATTTAGGTTGCGCATAACATCACATGCGTAAAAGCAGTTCAAACTAAATTGTGCACAATATAAACTAGTACATATTTTATTATACAGCTACATAAAGTATTATTAGATATTCAAAACAACAATGGAACTAGTGGTTATATTTACTGTGTGTACATCCAGGCATCATGTATCCATCACTACATTCATTAGTGCATAATCCAGTCTGAGTGTCACAAGATCCATTCAGACAATGGCCATCACACACAGAGGTGCAGTTGTTACCCCAGTAATTGTTTGGACAAGCTGAAATGGAAACAATAAAATGCAATGATACGATTTACAGCACAAAAGGAGACACACACACACACACACACACACACACAAAAGAACCATTTAAGTGCGCGCATGGTGCTTTTAGTCTATCTACAGGATATTATTGAATAGGTTTAAATCAGTGGTGCTCTAGCTCTAATGATTCGTGACTAAGAGACATGTTTGACTATTGCGACCCACATACAAAGAAATAATGAAATGATAAAAGAAGAGTGAAATTAATTGCATTTTTTGTATTTAAAAAAATGTCTCCCCAATTAAAATTAACTTCCTACTCACTGCAGTAAGTGAGGTCACTATAACGATGAGTTGAAAACTCATACATCCTGTAAACCAATAACGAAATTGTCTTTACGATGCCATTCATTTCTCCCCAACATAGACAATGGTGCGATGGACAAGGAGGCACTACAGTAGATATAAAGAGAAATATAAGGTCACACTATCTGACATAACTGGACTATAGGTATTGAGAATTTACGTTCCTTGTATGTTCTACTTTAGCCACTCTGGTTATTTGTTCTGTTCTATACAATTTTTTATGCTGATGGTAATTCTACTTTGCTACCGTTGTAATGTTTCTTTCATGAACAGTGATGCAACGTTAAAACAATTAGTTTAGATTTCTGAGTACGTGGTTCAAAATATCACAAAATATATTTTACTTTTTGACTCCAATTATTTTTCTTGTCTGCCCCGCCCAAGTTTCAACAAAATATGTTCCCATGCGTTCATCGGAGGACTCTGAGGAAGTTAGACACATCTGCATTAGAAAGCTATATACTATATACATGTCAATGACTCGGAGCAGTGCCGTAGCAAGCTTAACTCGCGCCCGGGGCACAATACCTTTTTTAGCGCCCACCTTCATTTCAAATTCATATAATAGTATATGTATAAAATAACATTTGGCGCCCCTTTATGAGTGGTGCCCGGGGCATGATGCCCCCTTGTCCACAGCTCGCCATGCCCCTGACTTGGAGATGGAATCATCTGGTAACTTAAAGCGTGTGTAATAACTTTTTTTTTAAATAATGAGTGAATGAAAAAAAGTAGTAAAATAAAAATAGTTAATCATAAATAAGTAAGTTAATTAATACTAACTACTATTGCATGCTGGGGGTTTGGAGTAACCCCAACAATTCATCTGTATTGGACACCATCCGCCGTCAACGATACACGAATCTGAACACTTGGTGTCACATCTATCTATACAGTCCAATCCCCAGAATCCATTTGGACAATCTTTATTAAAGTATGTCAGTAAAGAAACAAAACCAAATAGTTTTTTTTTAGATTCATACTTTATAATTCATTTATAATATATAGTTATAAAAAAAAAGATCTGACATTTTCTTTTCTCCTCACAAGTGTGTTTGTGTTCTCGGGCAAACAACTATGTACACACTTTAGAAGACAATATTCAATGAGCTGAGTTTGACAATGAGTCGAATTGGTCATTGAGTCTAATTTGTCATTGAGTCTAATTTGTCAATGAGCCTAATTTGTCAATGAGTCTAATTGGTCAATGAGTCTAATCAGTCAATAAGTCGAGTTAGTCAATGAGTCTAATTGGTCAATAATTCTAATTAGTCAATTAGTCGAGTTAGTCATTGAGTCTAATTAGTCACTAAGTCTAGTTATTCAATTAGTCTAATAAGCCAACGAGTCGAATAGGGAAACCAAAATAAAACTATATTCAAGCTCATAAAAATGTTTCTTCATACTGTTAATTTATTTCAAGGTTAGAATTCTTGATAATTAAAAAATATGTTTCAGCCCTACAAATAATGAGACTTATTTGATTTTTAGATTTCACTAAATGCAATAAAAACTAAACTTGAATTAAAGAAATAAATTCAACCCCCTGTGGCTGTAATTAGCAGGTATTTTAGTGAAACGTTTTTTTGTTTTTGTTTTGTAAGTAGAATAATTCACGTGTTTGACATTTTACTTATTTAATATGAGTCAATTTACCTACCTCCATAGTAAGTTGAATAATTCACGTTATTTGACATTTTATTTACTTAATATGAGTCAATTTACCTACCTCCATATATTTCAACCTCACAGAGTGTTAGATAAGGGTTATTTTCATTTTCTGCTATATGTCTTTGGCTTATATTCACTTGTGATATGACACTGTTGCTGACATCATTGATCATGTATAACAGTTGAGCATTAGCATCTCGATCTTTATAATTAAAAACCACTTCATCTTTAGAATTTAGTGCATTGAGAACAAAATAATCGATTCTTTTCCGACAGTCAGAACAGTCATCATATACACGCACACAAAATTTGACGAGAACAAAGTAATCGATTATTTTCCGACAATGAAAACAGTCATCATCTTCAAAAAAAGAAAGAGACCAATAATACACAGTTTCTATTTTATGTACTACCTTATAAAACATATAATGTATCATGTGTAGGTTCCTGACTTAAAAAGGCCTGTTGTTTATACATAATTGTTAATTCAACTAGTTGAAAGTGGTTCATAGTAATTGTATTATTTAACCTCTATTTATTACTTAAATGTTCATTTTACATTGTTACCTCTATTTAAAATAACATAGCGATTTACAGCGTAAGAATTGTTCATTTGAACTTTCCAATACGGGTAAAAATCATTATCGGCAGTGTGTGCACAAGATGAGAAAATGGTCTCGACATTCCCATCAAATGCAAGACCAGCGACACATGTAGAGTGTGTACTCGGTTGTTCTGCTGTGCCTTTCAAAGCCACATTACGTCCTGTTTATAAAAGTTACATAATTTAGATATTATTTTTAAAACATATTATCAATGCTAAATAATTTTTCACTCTATATTACAGGTTTTTTTTTTGTTCTTATAGGTAAAGCAATTTTTTATATATTTATTTTATACAGTCTAATTATATATTTGCATTATCATCAGTGATTATATTTTGTTCAGATTAAATAGAGTTGCCTACCACCACTAAAGTAAAGCTCACAAATCGATCCAACAAAGTCGCCAGCTAATGTAAACTGTTTACTGACATTTGATTGCTTACAGTTAATGTCTACTGTGTTAGAATCTATCCACAATAGCTTCTTGTTCCGACGAGCTACATCTTCAGATGAATCGGTTTCTTTGAAAAGAATATTCAAATTCAAATCAGCTGAAAAAAAAAACAACAACATCAAAATTGTAGTGCTTACCCATAGGTCCTATCACAATATAAATGACACCAACAATATATATATATATATATATGTTGATGATGATAACAAAAGTATTCCTTTTCTAAAACAGCAATCGTCCTTGCGTCACTACTTTTTTAACTTCCGTTCAATATCACATTCATGTGGTGCGCTGTGACATGACCGATGGGAAGGTATACTTGACAGTAGGGACGTGATAGGTCAGGATGACGCGACAAGCTTTTGTCATGGGCCCATTGGGTGGAAAAAAATTGCCATGAATCTCAAATAAAGTGTAATAAATACATAAAGTGAATTAACAGCGATCATTTGTGAAATATAAACAATATTATACTAATTTGTTATATAATAGTATACATTTTTTAACTTTATGTAAATCTTAAATGCAGACACAATTAGGCCGAAGTACAATGCAAACCGCCCAAATTAGCGATCAACTGCCAATTTTTTTTTTACCACGGCTCGTCATTGGCCTTTATGGGCCAGCGCGTTCCTGCTTTGCATTAATACAATGATTCATGAGTAATTACTAGTTTACAGAAATCAAATTTCATTTTTTTTAAAAATTAAACTATTTCTAGTCACAGCATACATAGTATTATTCCTATTGAATAGTTTCATATTTAAATTGGCGATGTGATAAAGAATTTCTTTTCAACTGTTTAATATGAACCATTATTACTATTTATGTGTTTATGTAATCTTTTTTAACGATATAACATGTAGCCCTATATCTAATAACTGTATTGAATAGTTTTACTATCCATATTGTGTAATAAAAAGTATTACATAAAAATGCCTATAAAATGTAAATTACAATCGTACAATTGTTAAAGTTGTATGTACAGATAATATACAACCTGTATCATCAGAAATAAAAGGTGTTCATTTACCTGTACTCCAATCGTCTGTCAAAGTCAATCTCATCCATGTAAAAGGATAAGGTTTTTTCCCACGTGACATTAACTGATTGAAGACTAGGGTCATTAATGCAGGTCGTATTATCCCCATCAGTAAGAATTGAATAATACTGTGAAGGCTGGAATGATCCTTTGGTAACAATGTTTTCTATACATCAAAAAGCAAGCCAGAACAAAACATAAGTATGAAAAAAAAATTAAAACAGAATTGTTGAAATGAAGTTGTACAAAACGTCATAGAAAAAAAACAAGAAAAATCGAACTTAAAGTATATTTTGAAATAAAATGTGATTTAAATATAATACAATAAATATTACACAGACGTTCTTAGCGACCAAGTGAAAAAAGTGAAATTGTTAGCCTTAGACAAGGACACGATTGAAAGCTCTAAGTTAGGCACGTTTTGGGGAATACACATATACACCATAGGGAGCCCAGGGTGAGGTACATTATGGGGCATACACAAAGACAGAATAGGGAGCCCAAGGTGAGGTACATTATGGGGCATACACAAAGACAGAAAACGGAATAAGGTAGTTTTGAGGACAAAAACTATGTTAAGCCTGAATACTGCAAATATCGAGCTACTTACAAACTATGGCCTCTATGAAGGCCCGTAAATTAAAAAAAAAATTACCTAGCCCGGGGTAAATGGCGGATGAATTAAAGGTTAAGACTGGGGGTTACAGCTTCATAAAAAGGGGAGGGGGTGGGCTACGAATATACCTTATTCTCTATGCGTAAAACTGACTCCCAATGCTTGAAAAAAGTTTTTCTTTTAGTGTAAATAAATGCTGATATTCTATTCTATTCTTGAAGAATGTACCGAAGAATGGTATTCTGATAGAAGACAAAATGTACTCACGGTATTGACACCTTAGGCCGAACCAACCACTTGCACAGGTTCCGTGGAATAAACAAAAGCCTTCGGGGTCGCACTCTGTTGTACAGTGACACTTGAAACTACTACTTGGCCCAAACCAGTCATAGCCTACATACACACACACAATATAATAGATATTAATAATTATCAATAATGTATACAAAATCAACATTCCGCAAACAGATACAGGTACAAATGTGTGTACATGATCTTGTTGGGCCTCTAATTTAACTCCTTCGTTTATACTGCATGATATGTCTGCATTCTTTAAGATCAAAATCCCAACTGTCTCTTGAACACCACGCACGTAATGACACTTTGGAAAACACTCGCTAATACACAACAGCGAACAATTCAAATATCCAGTAATAGGAACAATGTATTCATAAAAACAAAATAAGTTTAATCCATCAAATCTATAAACGAAGAATGTTGACTAAATAACAAGAAAGTCCAGACAAATAGTATAGTCACCAACGGCCCAACTTTTGCACTCGTGAAATAGCTGCACCTATCCCATACGATAAACTCCTTACTGTAGGTTAACTCCCTTCTCCACGTTCACCTACAACAACCTACCCCCCCCCCCCGATCTCCTCAACCAAATACATCCATGCTCCACTGGTCACTCCGGTCACTCTCCATTCACGACTTTGATCTTACAACCTTTCACCACGCCATGCCGTTCAAACACGCTAACTGACCTAATGCAGTTCTCACACCCACATATAATATTCTGACATCAGATATTCTGCTGCGAAACTCATAAATTATACACAACACAAACATTTACATTTTGCTGAAATATTCCTTCATGAGTGTTAACTTTAAAAAAAAAAATCCTATCTCTTTCCGTAGCATAAGTAATGATTACTTTAGGTTTTGATCCCAAGCGTTGTATTTTAATGGTTCTTATCCCAACTTGTCTACTCACTAACCTATTTCCATGTCGGATGGTGTTTTCTTAGTCTTTGCACTCTGGACTATGATATGGGGCTAAAAGGACACTACAAAAACCATCCATTTAGTGATTTAAAGAGTTTATAGGGATAAGTAATGTTATTAAAATAGCTGTGCAAAAATATTGGAAAACTGTGGTAGACTAGTCGAGTTAAAATAAGAATCACAAACTACTATCAAATTTCAATGAAGTTCATTTGATATTTTGATTATGACGATACATATGACATGGGTGCCAACTAACTTCTTTAAGAATTAACCAGAAAAATTTTAAATTAAAATTATATTAAATATTAGGCAAATATTGAAAAGTGTATATGTAAATAATTCAAGATCTATTTTTTTCTAACATTTTATGATATCTAGACTTCTCCAAAACTAACTAGATATAGGCATAAACAGAAATAGGCAAATCGGCCTCCTAGCCCTAGCGCCAGAACCACTTTTAAGACAGTGTTATGTATAATGTAACCCCTAGCCAAGACAGCCATGGTCTTGGAAGAGCTATAGATAAACACATAAAGTTTTGCATAATATCCAACACAGTAATGTACTTATTAGATGCAACACTGACCCACATTTCACGCTTCACTTGTCATAAAAAATCGTGATAAATATACTGACAGATGTTTGTGCTAACATTGAAATCATTCAGCTGTGGACAAAAAAAAAACTAGTACATGGGCCGTGCATTTATAAATCGTCGACAATTCTAAACGCTTTTTATACTCCCTCTTTTTGTACAAGTCTTAACCTTTCGGTGACCCCAACCCCTTTCTTTCCATCTCCTAAAAAAAGAATATGTGAAAATGTTACCCAACCTTAGCATACAACAAACCAAGTGAATCAACTTACCATACAACAAACCAAGTGATCAACTTAATATACAACAAATCAAGTATATCAAATTAACATACAACAAACCAAGTGAATCAACTTAATATACAACAAATCGAGTGACTCAACATACGACAAACCAAGTGAATCAACTTACCACACAACAAACCAATTTATTCATAGGTATCGGTTTATAGATTTCTAATTATCAATCAGACACAAACACAGGTGCTATTAATCATCAGTCATGACCTACTTTTACTGTCCTTACAATTTGTTTGTCTTTCTATCCATCAATCAATTTGTCTATCTATGTGTCTATCTATCTATCTATGTCTATCTTTCTACTTCCAGCGTCCTTACACATAGGCTGCTTATTCACAACTAAACTGTAAGGTAAATTGTAAAATATTCTATTTGTTGACGCAATAAATGGACGAACTCAAGTCACATAGGTGGGATCGCTCAAGTGCTCCAATTACACTCTCTAATAATAGATTCTGATCCCATAAATACTGTCAGTTGCGCTTTAGTTGGGGAAAGGGGAACGACATGTAGAGTAATATTTAACATATTCCAATGGCTTATTAAATAGTACTATATTATCAAAATTAGTATAGTAATTGAAAATATGGATCTGTTATGGGTCAGTCGTGTTTCTTCTCAGATATGCAAAAAATATTCAGATTCTCCGCCAAATTTTAATTTTTTTTGAAATATCGCTTTCTATTTCAGTCAATAGTTGGAATTATTTTATTACACTACCGATATTAAATACAAGATATCGTTATGTTGATAATAAGTCTGAAAATATTGCTTAGAACAAATAGTTAATGTACTTATTTCTCTCATTTGTGTGAGTCTGTTTTGATACATGTAGTGATAATTCATGTTGGTGTGTTAGGTTATCTTGGTCTGAACTTTTTGTTAAAACAGTTGCTGAGTGCATGGTTTGTACACTTTTTACAGGTCAATATAAAAAGTATCACTTCTGTTGCAATGTATGCATTTTTTTACCTTTTCTTTTATAACACAAATAAAAAACACAATAGTTTAATATACTCATTTTTATATTTATCTTATCAAAGTTATACACAGATTATGTTTCTTTGCGTTATTTCACTTAAGCTAAACAAGACAATTTAAAATCGGACCATAATCTGTGAATAGATATATCTATGATTGGTTCTATAAACGATTATTAAATGTAGAATCAATCAATGATAGTTTACTTTATGAAATAATTATAAATAAAGTATCAAATATTACCTTGGCTAGTCACACTAGTAAAAATTGAAAATAAAATATATGAACACAAAAGAATTTTTAATTATCAAACTTGTTATTTAAAACTTTAATACAAGTGTCATCTAAATTATGAATAGTTAAAATATTACTTTGATCATTAAATTGTAATACTTAGTTTTAAAAAAAAAAACTGTTTTTAATCCAGGAAGTATTATTTTTTTACGAAATTGAAAGTAAGAGATAAATACCTTTTAATGCAAATGTAAAGTGATTTTTTCCCAGTTAATATTTTTTCAATAGATCTCTTGCCTTTGCAAAGTGTCAAGGCTTTCTTAACAGACGTTTGGGTAAAGTGAGGGACAAATTTAAAAGGCTCCATGACTGTAAACAGCGTACATTGATTATAATGAAAGGCTGATTGTGGGGGAACGGGAGGTTTGTTTGCACTCTTCAACTGTAACGACTGTTATGAAAATGAAATCTACACATATATTAATATATACGGTGCTATTTATCTTTTCCATCTATTTATCAATATATATATATATATATATATATATATATATATACATATATTTATATTGTTCTATCAACAATAATCCTAATACAAAGTGTTCACGTCCCGCCTTAGGGGTGTACAGACTCGGTACCAGCACAGGACCGCCCAATCCCAGGGGCCGCCAAGACAATATATAAATATATATTGACTTTACACAGAAAGAGAAAATATCAACACATCTGAAATACCCTAGTCACATTGGCTGGCAGAGGTGCGACAGGATTTGAATGTATAATTTAAAGAATCGAGAACCAATATATATATAATCACAAGCCTATTTCCCAATATTTTACAAAACTAAAAATGTGTAAACATTCCAAGTATCTGAGAGTTTCATGTTTTCAGTTAATTAGACTTTTATTTTTGTTTAATTTATTGTGGTTATTTTTTGAATCTTATGACAACTGAAGTCAAACTATTGGCTAAATGTTTTACAAGCTCAGACATATAACATTAAGAGCACCAGTGGGTCGCTGGCTGACTGGTTGATTAGTTGACTGGGTGATTAGCCGACCGGGTAGTTTGTTGGTTGGGTTGTTGTTTGACTGGATGGTTGGCTGACTGGGTGGCTGGTTCACTGGGTGTTTGGCCGACTAGGTAGTTTGTTGGTTGGGTTGTTGTTTGACTGGATGGTTGGCTGACTGGGTGGCTGGTTCACTGGGTGTTTGGCCGACTAGGCAGTTTGTTGGTTGGGTTGTTGTTTGACTGGATGGTTGGCTGACTGGGTGGCTGGTTCACTGGGTGTTTGGCCGACTAGGTAGTTTGTTGGTTGGGTTGTTGTTTGACTGAATGGTTGGCCGACTAGGTGATTGGCCGACTGGGTTGCTTGTTGGTTGGGTGGTTGTCTGATTGGGTTGATGGTTAACCGGTGGAGCTGGTTAGTTGGGTGGTTGGCAGACTGGATGGCTGGTTAAGTGGTTGGCTGGTTGACTGGATGGCTATTGACTGGGTTGCGTTTTGGCTGTAAGACGGACTGCTTGTTACATTTTAAACTCTCGGGGTTTCCTGTTTACTAGCCTCTGGGTCAATCGTCATGCAATAGTGGACGCTACTACAGTTTTATATTGGGCTATGTTTACTAAGCTTTGTTTACATTTGGTACCAGACATTTTGGGTCATTCGTCATGGACCAGTGGACGCTACTACAGTTTTTTATTGGGCTATGTTTACTAAGCTATGTTTACATTTGGTATCATACACTTTGGATCAATCGTCATGCAATAGTGGACGCTACTACAGTTATTATTGGGCTATGTTTACTAAGCTTTGTTTACATTTGGTACCATACATTTTGGGTCATTCGTCATGGACCACTGGACGCTACGACAGTTTTTTATTGGGCTATGTTTACTAAGCTATGTTTACATTTGGTACCATACACTTTGGGTCAATCGTCATGCAATAGTGGACGCTACTACAGTTATTATTGGGCTATGTTTACTAAGCTTTGTTTACATTTGGTACCATACACTTTGGGTCAATCGTCATGCAATAGTGGTCGCTACTACAGTTATTATTGGGCTATGTTTACTAAGCTTTGTTTACATTTGGTACCATACATTTTGGGTCATTCGTCATGGACCACTGGACGCTACGACAGTTTTTTATTGGGCTATGTTTACTAAGCTATGTTTACATTTGGTACCATACACTTTGGGTCAATCGTCATGCAATAGTGGACGCTACTACAGTTATTATTGGGCTATGTTTACTAAGCTTTGTTTACATTTGGTACCATACACTTTGGGTCAATCGTCATGCAATAGTGGACGCTACTACAGTTATTATTGGGCTATGTTTACTAAGCTTTGTTTACATTTGGTACCATACACTTTGGGTCAATCGTCATGCAATAGTGGACGCTACTACAGTTATTATTGGGCTATGTTTACTAAGCTTTGTTTACATTTGGTACCATACACTCTGGGTCAATCGTCAGCCACCAGTAAACGCTACTACAGTTTTTTATTGGGCTATGTTTACTATGCTCTGTTTACATTTGGTACCATACACTGCCACCATTGACCCTACATCTTTTTACTACATACTATTTAACGGTCATATACGGTATGGAAGCTGCTTAGGTTGTACATTGATCTCATTGACTTGGCTTTGATTTCACTTCACATATCGGAAAGTCAATGTACATGTGAAAGCCAATTTTGTTTTATGTAAGGACCGATGAACTGTCGTATTTATTTACAATTTTCGCCCTAACAAATAAACTGTCACGAATCATGTGACAAAACCAATTTCTATTATCAGGATAAGTAACGTGCAGGGTCGATTAGTACCACAGTGTTTGGTCTGATAACAAACCATTTAAAAAGAAACAGCTGGTACAAGACGACGCTACGATAGATCGCCGTTGGGCTGTTTGGTCTGAGACAAATTTACATTATTCAATTTGTTTTAATTAAATAATAAAGATATTAAATAAATTGATTATGTGTGAAATATATCATTCTTTAACTAATTTATTTTAGCGGTCTGAACCATTTAATTCATTGATTATGCTTATTCTAATTCAGCGGAAATCCCACTGAAGTATGTTGGAAACTACCCAGAGTAACAGTGAAAATGCCAATCTAGCTAATTTTTAATAGCTGTTTTTAAAACCACTACTCTTCATGGGCCAGCAAACCCCTGAGATATATCATAGTCAATGTAGCATCAATGTAAGATAAATAACAATAGTTCCAAGAATTAGAAACATTTCTCCATGTACAATTTTGTTGCAAAGTCGTCCCACAAGTCCAGCCAGCTTTAAATGGTACCTGACATAAGTTGGGAGAAGTAAAGGCGGCTGGGCGTTGTGCTAACCACACAATCCCTTTATATGTCGAGGTTATAGAAACAGATTAAGTCTACACCTCATCTGCCCTGATGGCCCATTTGGGCTCAGGGAACTTTACTTTTCAATATCGATGCATAATAGACTCAAAAGTTAAAATGTGTCATTTGATTGGTTCATTACGGTAAGGCTAAACAAGTCAACTATGAAGGAATCAATACATCAATCTACAAGTGTCTTATACCGTGAGGGTGGATAGGTGGCGCTTTGGCAGTGAGCTGTATCTACATGCTGTGAAGTAAGGGCTCAGCTTTTATCGGGTCCAGCCACCTACCTATGCCTCCCGTGATGCCTCGAAGGCTGTTGCACTATCGATAATGGTGGAAATGATACCATCTTTAATCTAAGCATATCCACCTTTCATTGATTTTACATAAAAAAATGATCAGGATCGATCAATTTACATATAACCTTGTAAAGATTTTAAAGTCCCGTTCATTGATTTCATTATAGAACTTGAAATAATGCTACAATAATACATTATATTGGAGGACAGGATACTTTCATTTTAATTTATGTTATAAGAACAACATCGTAGTAATAAATCACAGTTTAAATGTATCATGGGTCTACTACGTATATATGACAATGGTTGACACAGTTTGAGTAAATGGATGTACAAAAATTAGTTACACTATGAACAAGTGTAATAATTTCAGAGAAAAATGATTTATAGAGGAAATATAAAAAATACAATAATCACACTTTAAAAAAGACAATAACAACGGTCCTTGTTACAATTTCGTCGATATTAAATAAAACATTATTTCGCCTTAAATTGTATCATATTTGGATGCAAAAGTAATAGCAAAAAAATTACGAAATAAAAAAAAAAAAAAAATGTTATAATTACCATTTTCTTTTCGCAAAAAATTAAATGCTATAAAGCAAAAACTTTATTCGGATATCTAAAAAAATTAAAATCTAATAAATTAAAGATAGTAGCCATTAAAACAGTAAATCAAATGTTAAATATGTTTCAAACATGTGTCATGTTCTCTTGGAAGGTCTCGTAAATGGAACCAGGCAAGTTCTGGTATTCTACAGACTGTCGAAGGCATTGTATCTCCATCGCTGCTATTGGCACTTTAGATTTACCTGTGAGAAAGAGGCGAGGCATTACTATATATATATATATATATATATATATATATATATATATATATATATCAAACTGTTTGATATATCTTTTGTGAGTGATCACACTATTATCATTGGCCCAATTTAAAATGAAAGAATACTTAGGCACGTGAACCTAGCAGGTAGATAATGTGTCCGTTGAAAATGACCTGGATATCTAAATTAAATGCGAACCATCATAGTAAATGTGGTTGTAGAACTATTTGATGGTGTAATAAAAAGATCGAGGAAACACCATGTAAAAATACTTGATGAAACATGTCTTACTAGTAAATACTTGATGAAACAGGCCTTACTGGTAAATACTTGATGACACAGTTCTTACTAGTAAATACTTGATGAAACGTGTCTTACTAGTAAATACTTGATGAAACAGGTCATACTAGTAAATACTTGATAAAACAGGTCATACTAGTAAATACTTGATAAAACAGGTCATACTAGTAAATACTAGATGAAACAGGTCATACTAGTAAATACTAGATGAAAAAGGTCATACTAGTAAATACTTGATGAAACAGGTCATACTAGTAAATACTTGATGAAACAGGTCATACTAGTAAATACTTGATGAAACAGGTCATACTAGTAAATACTTGATAAAACAGGTCATACTAGTAAATACTTGATGAAACAGGTCATACTAGTCAATACTTGATGAAACAGGTCATACTAGTAAATACTTGATGAAACATGTCATACTAGTAAATACTTGATGAAACAGGTCATACTAGTAAATACTTGATGAAACAGGTCTTACTAGTAAATACTTGATGAAACAGGTCTTACTAGTAAATACTTGATTAAACAGGTCTTACTAGTAAATACTTGATGAAACAAGTCTTACAAGTAAATACTTGATGAAACGTGTCTTACTAGTAAATACTTGATGAAACAGTTCTTACTATTAAATACTTGATGAAACAGGTCATACTAGTAAATACTTGATGAAACAGGTCATACTAGTAAATACTTGATGAAACAGGTCATACTAGTAAATACTTGATGAAACAGGTCATACTAGTAAATACTTGATGAAACAGTCATACTATTAAATAGGCCTACTTGATAAAACTGTTCTTACTAATAAGTACTTAGGTCTCTTTATTTAACGTTTTCTTCGTAAAGACTAAAGAAATTTCAGTTTTTTTTTTTTAACGCAAAGTCATGTTAACAGCTTGATGGACACTCGGGGACAATATTTCACTTGGTTCGTAAGAGTTTGCTCAAAATAAATATAAACAATTAAAAAGCATGTGACTCTATTCTGATGAATGCCACGTAAAAACGTATTTTCAGTTTCCTGCTTTGAAAAGAAGATGACATAGTCTGTCATAAAATGTAAAGTATTTTTTTTTCCTTCTTAAAGTAAATGTTCGGTAATAGTAAAAAGACTATACAAAGATTTAATATTTTAACTAAAAAAATTATTTCTGGGTAGACGTGGTGATTCATATGAATATGGATACTCATTGATGGGTCTAACACCGTCATACGACGTGAATTTCGTTTCTCGTCTAGTCACTTTTTGCTGTCTTCCTTTAGTCTCTTTCTGCTGTCTGCCTTTAGTCTTGGGTTGTTTCATTCTTCTTCTGCAGACAACTATCAGAACTAAAAACACAATTATACTGCAGGCAGCGCACGCAGCAAACCCAATACCAATACCTTCTTGATATGAAATTTCTTTCTTTGCTGAAATTGTTAAAAAAAAAAGTATTTTTAAGACAACAATAAATCAATACAAATATTCTATTGTTTATGTGACCCGTATCAGCTTAATACCATTTTCACAGAAATTGCCTTCCAATCCAGGTAGACAGCTAACACAGTATCCATAATCGCTGCAGGTGAAATCTTTACAGGTCGAAGAGCATTTTAGTGTACAGTTCTCACCATAGAAACCTTGAGGACAATCTGTGATTGACCATTCATATACAAAAGAAATAAGTATCTCATGGACATAGTAAAGCTTTCTTAAGTTTAATTTTCAAAATTTGTAATTTTAAATTATCTAGCAAAGAGATTATGCGTCTTATCAACACCCGTCTCTATATAACAGATAATTAAAAAAAGCAAAAATAGTAGCCACCCCCGCACCCCCCATACCAACCCACCACATTGAGTTGAGCACAATGTTGTTGAGCCCTTGATCGGAACAAAAAAGTGTAAACTCACAAATTTATTAATCTGTGTCGGTACATGTACATACCAGTTGGACAAAACAGTCTGTTACAGTTAGCATCACAAAGTCCAGTAAATGTATTACAAGTTCGTCCAATACACTTTGCACTGCAAGTATTTTCACAGTTATGTCCCCATTTTGACACTCTACACTCTAAACAGTAGTTGAGAAGTTAACGAGTAATGGATAAGGCTTATTATGAAATGAATGCGCGCTGTCCATATATTGTAAAATTGAAGAATCATCAACTTGATGAATTAAAAAATAACAATGAACATGCTAGTTTTTTACGATCATATAAATGTATAAATTGCAGAACTATTTAAAGTAATATATATCATTTTCGCTGAGTTTACGATGTCATTTAAATTTTTAATTTCACTTGGTTGTCTTAATTTAAGTACAGATAAATTTACATTGAGTAAATAAACGCCTATGATGTTTGAAATTTTTTTTATAGAAATATGTTTATGCTAAAGTAAATACTAAGTTTTTATAAGTAAATTCTATATCTTAGTGATGTTTCTTTCAGGTAACATAACTTTGATTTTAACTGTTTATTCCGTAGTTTCTTTATTTCAACTGTTTGTTTTGTATTTTACAGCAAAATGAAACACAATAGATTGATCAAAACGAAAACAAACATTATTGAACGCACTCATTTGATTTACTTACTGACTAAACAGTCTGGTGGATCCATGAACCCATTACATCCTTGACTACAGATTCCAGTTATTTTGTCACAAGAGTTGTTATAGCAGTTGGCCCTGCACGTGAACTGACAATTTGGACCCCAAGTACCTTGACATTCTGAAATGAACAATTGTTTTTTATCCATTATAAATAATGTAAAGATAAAGAATGGGCATATTTTTATGAGATGTAAATGATTCTACTGAAAACAGTTCATTAGGGAGAATGATAAACAAAGATATAAATATTGTTATAACTCTTCTTCACCTCCCCCCCCCACACAGCCCCGTAGCGTAAAAATTCTAGTGCAGGGGCCAGGCATTCTACAGTAGGGGCCAGGCAATAGCAGGGGGGGCAGGTAATTCATTTTACTAAGTAGAACTAATAAGCGTGGGGGGCAGATAAAACGCAGGGGGACCCCGGCCCTCCTACTCCCCGCACGCTACGGGCCTGCCCCCATCCGTTCGCACCACTACCCCTGAAATGAATCATGAAATCAAGATTTTAGTACAACGCCTACTAATTGCTATTTGGATCGTTTACTCTGCCTTGACCCGATTGATGAAATAATGTCATTCCCCATATGCACACCCACGCAATGACCCCCTATCTCAGTCTTGGTGCGAAAACGGCAACCACTGTGGGTGGGATTAACAATAAAAGGAACTGTGCTGTGATTCATATGAGGGACAGAACGGACAGATGGACAGAAGAAGTGGAGAGCAACGCTTACTAATAGACCGGTGGTGACACGCGAAGAAAACACAAAACGAGATGAGTACCAGAGAGGACCCAGAGATGAGTTGAACACCAGTTTAGAGTTGGCCGCTGGAGAACCCCCAGGTCTATTGATGCCGCGAGTTTGTTATCGATACGTCACCATTAATAACACGTAGAATCGTTTCAACTGGATTAGTTGTACGCATAATAGACTTTGTGTTTACGCCTGGACTTATTATAACCTGTACATTGCAGACTGTGAATAAATATTATTATTCAACTAACGAGCCCTCGTGTCATTTAGTGTCTACCTAGAGAGACTTTGGAAAGTCGTAACAATATTTCACACGTACCTGCATCACATTTCGGTGGATTATTATACCCGTCGCACCCTTTCACACATAATCCATTAATTCGATCACACAATCCACCATAGCAATTACTTCTACATTTCTTTTGACAGTTCTTTCCCCATCGTCCATTTTGGCAAACTATGAATAAAAAAATATAAACCTGGCATATTTACATACATCATTGTCATGGAAGTAGAACTACCAGTCATAATTAAAAGTAAATACTCTTGGTATAAACTTGTAAAATTAAGGTCAAATACTTTAAATTAACGTTCAAAGAAATATATTTTACTTTCAGTGATGTTTAAAGAGATACATGTATAAACAGGAAGAAATACTTTTTTTTATTAGTTAGCTAGTGTTTATCACAGTCAAACCTACCAATACTACAATCAGGTGGATCGCTGTAACCCAAACATCCATTGTTACACGCACCATCCAACCTGTCACACGAGTTATTGTAACAATGACTGCTACATTTGTTTTGACAATTCAAACCGTGGTAGCCTTGTAAACACGCTGAAATAAAATAGATTTTCACTATAGTCAATGATTTTTACGTAATAGAAATAAAAGAAGTATATTCTCTGTGAAGTTAAAAAATAGAATTATAAAGATAGCTAATTAGGTCACATAAAAAGGTAGCTAAGTAGGTCACTTAAATAAAATGGTAGCTAAGTAGGTCACCTAAATATACAGATCTATGGCATTTGATAATTATACTTGGTGATAATTATACATAAAAATAAAAGACTATTAAAAAAAAATTGTCTTGTTGCGTCTGTACAATTGAAAAAATAAATTTAAAATGAAACCAATAGGTTTGCTAAAAAAAATGTAACAACAGTATTAATAATAATAAACAGACTATTCCAAACTCCCTTCTGTATGTGTTATTTAAATGAGTATTGGGTGTTTAAAGTTTCAAGCAACCGATTAGAAGGGAGAATGTATTTGTTTAGCACAAATGATTATATTGAGTTCAGATCAAAAGCGAAATAGGTGAAATTGAATTAGAATACCATAAAATGATAAAATATTTTTGTATATAAAAAAATTGATCCCTAATTATTATTTACAATATTTCTAAAAACAATTTCATAAATTGATACAAGAAATGAGTGCAAATATTTTATAACTATGGAGAAAACAAAATGCTAAAAAATAGTTTGTTCGTGGTAGAAAATATATCAGTTCAATCATGAACCTTTACTAAATTAACATTCTTAAAAGTACTATAATATAAAAATAAAGAATACATTTACTGTACTGTATTATGAGGTAATACAATCTATGTGGTTTTGTTTCATTCTTTAGCTTTTTAAAATGTATTATTAACTAAGTAAAAATATCGCATCACTGTATTATAAAATTAATGGAACTTCAAGTTTAAATTACATACCCTGAGTGCAGTTAGGTGGATTGGAATGTCCATAACAGACCGTGTTGCATCTTCCGTTATCAACATTGCAAGTAAGAGGACATCTTGATGGACATGTTGTACAATTTAGTCCCCAGGTTCCTGCTGCGCATTCTATTAGAAAAAAAAGAAACACTAATTCTGAAGATTCTTACAAAAAAATTGCCACATTAAAAAAAAATTTGAAAATAATAATTTGATGGAAGTGGCTACGGTTCCAAGGAACGGGACTCCGTGTTATTTTTTTTCGGGGTCCATATATAGATGCGCATGCGCGGCAGACGGACTGCTTATGATTGTGTATTTTTTTTTGTTTTCGGGGCTAGGGTTAGGGTTAGGGGGTTAGGGTTAGAGATATGGTTAGGGTTAGGGATATGGTTAGGGTTAGGAGCAATATCTATAGCCGGACCCTGAAAAAAAATTCGGAGTCCGGCTATCGCTCATGAGCACATCTACAGCCGTAAAAAAATCAAGTCCATCTAGAGCGCTAGAGCGCACGCGCATCTATAGTTGGACCCCTAAAAAAAAATATTACGGAGTACCGTTACTTGGAACCGTAGCCACTGCGTCATCTGATTAAAAAAAATTATTTTACAGTTTATACCCTTAACCTATGTGGTCGTTTGGGGGCAGTATCAAACGGGCATCATGCCCCTGGCACTACTCATAAAGGGGGTCGCCAGTGGTATATTTTACATATAATATTATAACGTTTTCGAATAATGGGGGTAGGGGGCTAAAAAGGTATTGTCCCCGGGAGCGAGATAAGTTCGCTACGCCCCTGTTTGGTGGGACCAAATGGACACATTAATAGACAACATGTGTTTTGTATTTAGCTTTACCAGTGATTGAGCCATGTGACTTCAGCTGCCATAAAGTTTACGCTATTTTAAATATTTAGTATTCAGTCTACGAACAGCTCAAAAAATTCTGCTTCGATACATTAATTTCGAGAAAAAAAAAAATTACTTAACTTGAGAGCATTCTGAATAGATATTATTCAGTCACAATACGAAAGTCTATTTTCGATTTCTCTGTTTAATTTAAAGTTTACAAAAAATGAATAGCCAGATGAAAATATTTGTTATAAGTTGACTTGTCGAGCGGTGTAAAACACGTGCCAGTCAACTTGAGGGTACCAAGTTGGATATCCGGTAAGAGCCAATGTAAATTTTATGACAGTGTCTCCCGTGGTGTCTCTATTATGATTACACTCACTAAGATCAAAATAAAAAAAGGGCATATAGAAACCGTCCATATCGTTTTTTATAGAATATTAAAGAGAAACGTCTCATCCACAAGGTAAGATAAATTAAAAGAATATTATAATTATAATTTGTTTTAGGTAAAACTAAGGATAAATAACATTAGTTTTAAAATTATTAGTTATTGGAGGGGATGAAAGATAAACGTGTGATTTACTTTTCATTAGAAAATTGTCTTTAGCATCAAATAACAGCTAATACAACGTTTCAACTAAACATCTCAATAGTAAGGTCAACCACATGATAAACACCCCCAGGTGTGGGTTAAAGCACATAACAAACACCCCATTTGACGGCTATAACACATGACAAACATCCCATTTGACGGCTATAACACATGACAAACACCCCATTTGACGGCTATAACACATGACAAACACCACATTTGACGGCTATAATACATGACAAACACCCCATTTGACGGCTATAACGCATGACAAACACCCCATTTGACGGCTATAACACATGACAAACACCCCATTTGACGGCTATAACACGTGACAAACACCCCATTTGACGGCTATAACACATGACTAACGAACCTATTTCTCAATTAATCATTATGAAATCTGTGAAATAGTTATCAACTTTTAAAATACTAACCATTGTAAAAACAATAAAGCAATAATATGATATGGTTTTAAAACATTCCTATAACGTGATGACGAGGACTTATTAACTCACCTCCAAATATCTCAACCTCGCAGAAATGCAGCACATCTTTTCATTTTTCCCATATATGGTGACAGAGGAAACTTTCGTTGTACTCTCGCCTAAAATAGTGTATGTTCTTTTATCCGATTTTTCATATTTATCAGAATGTGAGAGAACGGTTACGTTTTCTAGTTGAGCAATCAACATAAATCCATTGAGTCTCCATACGCTACTGTCTGTGATGAGGTTAGTAAAAAAACAAATAGATTAAGTCAAGTTTATCAATCATTTTTCTATAAAGTGTTATAGTACAAGTGAATAGCAAGCACTTAGTTAAAGTGGATGATATGTTTTAACCTACCATTGTTTTTTTATCCCTGTACAATTAGTTAATATATAGAGCTCGCGAATGGTAACCAGAAGGTCTCGAGTTCGAGCCTTTGTAGGCCTAATGGCCAGGACTTTTCTCAAATCCAATCGATACCCAACTTATAAAAATGTACCCTACATTTGATTGGAGAGAATAAAGAATGGTATAGCGGCAGTATAGCCGATGGTCTGTTCAGGTGTTAACAGGGAAACTTTACTTACAATTTTTGAAATAAATATGTTAATAGTTATATGGAGAACTTTAAAGAATTATATGTAAATATATATATATATATATATATATATATATATATATATATATATAAATGGGAGGTGATTGAATACTACATATAACTATGTTCATCGATAAACTACGTTTAAATGTTATCTGAATTTGGAAAGAAAAAAAAAATTATTTTTGAATCAAGGCCTATGAAATGTGCACATGTTAAAATTGTTAAAATGTTTCTTTATTTCACTAATAATTGTGACTTTTAATGATTTGATAACAAATTTTGTGTATTTCCGTTGTTAGCTGATTTCCCCCCATTTTTTTTTTTTTTTGAGTATTTTAAACAATTATATTTCGCATTATCATTAAATGCACAAGTCTGTTATAGTAATAATTTTACGCTGCTATATAACAAAAATAATAATATTAATAAAAAATAATAAAGTAAAATAAAAAAAAAGTAACCTATATTTTTCCTTTCCACACTGTAATATGTCTTAATATATGTTTGTTTGATGATTTAAATTAAATTAAATGCTTCCATTTCTAGTAAGTACCTACCCACTCTGTTATGCACTATGTACCTAGTTATCACACTGTTAGTGAAATTAACCCGCCACCAAGGTGATGTATCATTTAAAGCAGTATGTATGCAACTGTTTTGGTAAAAATCAGCATTTGTATTTCCGTCCACAGCTTTGGAAGATGTGAAGTTCTCGTACACTGACGACATTGATGTTTGCTGCTTCAGTGCAATACTGCGACCTTAAAAAAAGTATTTCAAAAAAATGACAAAAGATGAAGTAATCTAAAGACAAATATAATTATAAAACTTAATGTGTTTTACGATATGTGTTGTTCCAAATATAAAATCTAATTTTTGTAAACTTGATTGTTTTAAGACTATTTTTTTTTTAAATCCCACATTGTAGTAAAACTGATCTCGTACATAAACTGACCACAAGGAAGCCAAAAAATAAAAGGTGTTATAACTGGTGAATGTAGGGGTGTTAACCCGTGGCTTGCCATCATTCTACTTACAGTACACAAACTAAAATAGTATTATTATTCAAGGGATGATGACAAATCATGTACGAAACTAGACATATGTATTTAATGACAACTTTTTCGTATATTCATTTCAAAACAATTATATTGAAAATGATTTGAAATTTATTTTACAAACTTTTTATTATTTGTTTAAAAAATTCCATTACCTCCATAAATGTACAGAGAACAGAGAGATGGCAAACCAAGTCCCGTAACTGTTATTTGATTAATTATATCATAAACGTCACATCTGATATCTAATGTAAGATTGTTGATGAGGTACAGACGTCTATTGTTGCATGTTAGCTTCTGTGTGTGTTTTCCAAACTCAATAGAAAAACTGGTCAATAAATCTGTAAAATCATAATTAAAGGCCTATTTTTTTTTATTTCTTATATTCTCTATTATTTTTTAGAACATTTTGATAAAAAAAATGCTCTATTGTCCCCGTTTTGTCTGTCTGTCATCACCCTAGATCTCAACAACCATAAGCCCTAGACCCATGATGTATATATCATTTTGTAGGTCTTGGCCTGCCATGTGTGCAGATAAAGTTCATTTTGCGATCTGACCTCTGAGGGCTGGACATCAGTTTTTTACCGTTTTTTACTATATAAGCTATATTAATAATTATGCCATTTTCATGGCCCCATTCTACACCTTATACGTTCAATAACTCATTCATTTGGTGCAAAATACTGCAGCACGTAGTTTCACCAAGATTGACGTCACACGTGTTCTGCGCAGTAGAGTATTTATTCTTCAGCCACAATAATTTTATTTTCGAAAAACATCCTTTACAATTACACAATTGAATTCATAAACATTTCCAAAATTTACAAATATTTACTAAAAGCTAAAATACGTACTGATGCGTAACACAAAAATGCGCTAACACGCCCTGTGTCCAGAATGGAACAGGCTTAATTGCTTGTTTTTCTTTGAAAACAATAATAATAAAAAAAAAACTATCACAGTAAATGATATACATTTGTTACTCCATATTGAGATGATGGGAAGCATCAATGTAAAATGTTACTCCTAATTAGTCTACGACATATAAACAACTGTAAATACATATGCACAAACCTACGTACACATCTATGCACATACCTATGCACACACTTTTGTAAACACATATTAAACACCTTTGCACACACTTATGTACACACCCATGCAAACGCAAACTCACACACCTATGTACACACCTGTACATACACCTATGTAGATACCTGTACACACACCTATGTAAACACCTTTACACACACCTATGTACACACCTATACACACATATGTACAAACCTATAAACACACTTATGAAGACGCGTATGTACAAACCTATACACACACATATGTACAAACCTATAAACAGAATTTTGAAGACGTATGTACACACCTATACACACCACTATGTGCACACCTATACACAAACCTATGTGCACACCTATACAAACACCTATGCCAAAACCTATACACACAACTATGTACACACCTATACGTACACATATGTACTCACATATACGCATACCTATGTACACACCTATACACAAACATATGCACACACCTATGTAGACACCTTTGTACATACATAAACACATATCTATGCACACACATATGTGCACACCTTTATACACATTTATGCACACACCTATGTACACACCTATGCACACACCTATGCATACACCTATGTATACACCTAATCACACACCTTTATACACACCTATGTACACACATATATACAAGCCTATGCACACACCTATGAACACACCTATGTGCACATCTATGTACACAAATATGCACAGGCCTGTACACTCACCTATGCACACACATATACACACATCTATGTACACACATATGCACACACCTATTTACACGTCTATGTACACACCTATACACACCTATGTATACACGTATGATAGTGTTAGAAGGATTTTTTTAGCCTTCATTGCAACTCGAACCAGACAAAAAGTTGAAATAAAAATAATTCAATTTAACAAACATGCATATTTAATGTTCATTTATTTTTTATGTGAATTACTTCATATCAGAACGTTTTAGCCGACCAGTATCTATCTGTTGCTAGGCATATACTGCTGCACCCTTTTCTATTTAAAAATGAACAAAGAAATTTAATTCTAACATTACCTAAGTATTTCGAATAAATAGATATATATTTGTGTTTTTTTGTGTAAAGACTGAAAAATGTTAACATTCCGCATTATTTCATTAATTTAAATTATAATAATAGCTCAGCGTCATCTTATATTATTCCCGACCACCCACCCCCCACCCACTTTCCATCCTTCTACTCACATATTTTGAGTTATTTCAATAAAAATAAAGCAATGTGTTTTAATTTAAAGATAAACTTGGTATAAAAATCAATTATTAGCTGTGTAAAACATCAGACATTTCATACAAAATGAATGAATCAATACAATAAAATTATTACAATTTGATACCAATGCCTGATACCACTATCTGATGTCAATGTCTGAAAGCAATGTCCGATTGCAATGTCTAATGTCATGTCAATGTATAAAAAAAAAAGTAATGTTCCCTTAACCCTAACGGGTCATCGGGGCAGATGAAGTGTAGAATTCAACTGTTTCTATAACCTCGGCATATGAAGGGGTTGTGTGGTTAGCACAACGCCCAGCCGCCTTTACACCCCCAACTTGAAGTCAGGTACCCATTTAAAGCTGGGTGGACTTGGGGACTATCACCAGGACCTGAAAAAATCCTAAGTTTCTCACTGAGATTCGAAACGGGACCCTCCGGTCGACAGTCGAGCGCTCTACACCGCACGACCACACGTCCCCTGTCAATGTATAATGTCAATGTATAATGTCCAAATCAATCTGTAAGTACACACATAATCATTTAAATTATCATCAATTGATCCTCACGATCTTTAACATAAGTATAATAAAATTTACTTGCTTTCATTGTCTACTACTAGTCTCAGCCAAGTGAAGACATATGGTTTATTCCAATTGAATGTGAGATTTCTCACAGACGAGTTGGACGATAAACACGTCGTATCATCTCTGTCACTGATTTCGTCTAGCGTATGATTTAAGGATGGCACAACGGTTAGCGTTGGAAGTGTCAGAAGATCCTCTGACGAATAATGACATAAGTTATATTTATATTTTAATAGCATTACTGATTTCAATCATTCACTCTCATTGTGATTGTAATGATCTGATATTTTGTAATGATCTGATATTTTTTATTCATGTGATATTTTGTCATGATCAGATATTTCGTAATGATATAATATTTTGTAATGATCTGATATTTCGTAATGATCTGATATTTCGTAATGATCTGGTATTTCGTAATGATCTGATATTTCGTAATGATCTGGTATTTCGTAACGATCTGTTATTTTGTAATGATCTGATATTTTAGTGATTTGATATTTTGTAATGATCTGATATTTTGTAATGCTCTGATATATTGTAATTATCTTATATTCTGTCTATCATTGATCTAAATAGTCACGACTATTTATATTCCTCTTTTTTATATGTTAAATGACGTAATGCAATGTGTACAATCCCAATCTTTAACCTATATTATTCAGGTAGTTCAAATAAAATTATCGAAAGATATTTAAAATGTATACATCGTGATACATTCTTTTACTTCAAATGACGGTAAAACATTATTTTAAACATGTATACCAATACAAGGACGCAGGCCCGTAGCGTGCGGGGGACAGGGAGGCCGGGCCCCCCGCGGTTTGTCTGCCCCCCCTGCTTATTTTTTCTACTTAGTACAATGTATTACTGGCCCTCTGCTATTGTCTGGCCCCTCTTGTAGAATTTTCATGCTACGGGGCTGCAAGGATGAAGTGTTTATCACTTAATTATAATTGGATGGTTTGCACACTAGGGTGTGGACACTAAATAAAACATAGGTAGATGCCTGACTGGGCTAGCTGGGATTTAAACCAGCTACAACAGAATGCAGAATCAAAGTGCCTCCGTCTCACTCGAAGTTAAAAAAAAAAAAATATTGCAATTATACCAGCATTTGTTCAATAATAATATCATTAATGACAAAATTATGTTCATTATACTGAACGTAAGTCTTCAAAAGTGACATAAAGTAAAGACAAACAAACTAATATCCTGACATCAAATCAAAACGTCCAAAATTCAACATATTTTTTTATAGATTAAATATTGTAAGCTCAATAGCACCAGAATCCACTTTCTATTGTTGGGCTTTAAAACTCATTTTTGAATATTTTAACTCATTGTGCGCTTCTTAAATACGTAGCTTATTTTAGTCAAAAATCCATGTTGCAAATTAAAAAAAATAATTCTTATTTATACATTTTCTCCCCATCAAATTAAATTAAAAAAATATAAAAAACCTGGCTAGATATTCTAACGACTTTCATTTTATAATAGGGCCTACTACCCTAGTCAGTGTGACCGACGTTACCACTTGGAAAATCTGGTGAACCTTTTCGTAAGGTATGAGCCCTTAGAAAATTTACTTTTCAATTGAGCAGTTCGTACATTTTGGAGGTTCATAAACGAAGGTTACTTTAAGAGCACTATGCTGAGGTATACGTTGGGACCCAAGAAAAAGGTAATAGGGGGGCCCCATGGTAAGTACTTTGTTAAGGCGGCAGCTTGCGAATATTGGGCACCTTACAATCAGTGATGAATCGGAGCATCTATGAATCATTTTAGCCCGAGGTTAAATGCTCAGAATGACAAAATAAATGACCTGCCTGTACGGGGGGGGGAACGATTGTCGCTTATTAACTTTACTTTGTTAATCGTGAAGACCATAGCAGACTGGTTTGCCCGATGTCCATACCGCTGCGATGAAGGCTATGTCAGTCTGTCAGTGAAGTCCATGATGGCTGTATTTATCTTTTACAGACAACAAACCACTATCGGACGGAATAACACAAAACCTGTGTTTCACCTTTACCATAGACGAAGGCGCAATAATAGCCATAACCCTCAAATCGACTGTTGAGCGCCTTAATGCACGACCATCTACCCTACGTTACAGATCCAACTTATATTTAGGTATTCAACCAGTGAATTCCAATTATAACATATTAAGTGATACATTATTTATCTGACCTTGCTTGGTGTGGTAGATAAAAACCTCATTACATATAAACCATAATTACATAAAAAACCTTATTACATAAAAACCCTCATTATAAAAAAAAAAACCTTATTACATAAAAGGATAGTGCTCTGCTCATTCTAAAACCAGTGTCATGCCGCGGGCCGGAATGAACAGTTTTAGGGTTGGATTTGACCCTAGGGCCGTAGTTAGCCCATGGGTTGGTTTAGTGTAATCGGAGGAGCTCGAGTTGGTGAACATTCATAAAAATGCTTTAGAAAGTGTAGATTAATTGGCGGCAGATTCGTTTTTTGCATAAAGTCAACAACCCTTGTTTAGTTTTGCAACACATTAACACAAAATGTATTAAGCAGTGATATACTTACATAATTATAATTCAGTTTAAAACAACGTGTATTATAATCCACAGTTTGTATACTTGTTGGAATTGTTTAGACCATCAAATGTAATGTATTCTACTGTAGGTAAGTATTATTTGTGTACACCTACTGACTTGATGTTCATACATTTGACCACTTAACAAATAGTTTTAAAATGGGGAAAGTTTCTAAAAAAAATGCGGATGTATTTATCAAATGGAAAATTTCAAACAATTTAGTCATGTAAATATTTTTAATTGTTTAGCAGCTTATTATTTTTACAGTACTAACATAATATATTGTGGAAGTTCTAATCAAACGTCAGTTTTAATAAACTAATCCACGTAACATTATATGGTCTCTTGCACGTTGTTTGTTTTAAATACTGTCTTACCATACATAATTATTAGAACTACAAGAACTTGTATAAAACTAACGTACTTCCCATGGATGCTTTTTGTGTCGAGTTGTATATACACAATGTCAATTGGTTTTAAAGAGATGTAGAGCAATATTACTTCCTACTAGTAGGCCATCAGAAAAATTATGATTAATTGCATCCTGTTGCATAAATGCAGCCCCGTAGCGTAAAAATTCTACAGCAGGGGCCAGACATTCTACAGCAGGGACCAGGCAATAGCAGAGGGGTATGTAATACATTTGACTAAGTAGAACAAATAAGCAGGGGGGCAGACAATATATATATATATATATATATATATATATATATATAATTTCCTCTGCTTCTGATAAGAAAACTAAACGAATCTCTAAAACAAAACAAAAAACACCAACGGTCTGGAGCTATTGTACTAGAGGGACCACTTGCAAAATCCACCATTCAAATGTGGTGTGAAAAAAGACTATGTTTTACTCAAATCATGGCCGTACGTTGCCTTTCACAAAGTAAGGTCTGGTCCAAAAATGGAAATACTATACCCGCCCCTCACCTGTTTAATTTTTTATTTTACAAAAGTTGATGGGGAAATATCAACACTTATGCACAAGTTAATATAGAATATATTATATTCCACACCATCGAGCAAATATTCACATGCATACAATTCTCATAATTTTTGTAAATACGAGTTAAAAAATAAAAAAAAATGTGAGATAAATTGATAAATGCTGACTATTGTATGTTAAGAGTCTTAGGTTTTAGCCTTATTAGCATAATGGTTAATCCAGCCCTCAATAGACATTGCTAAATGAAGTGGGTGCAGGGAAAAGACATCTGTGTGACCCAGGTATTCGAAAAACACGATTAGGCACTTATCACTTCTTAATTTTAAAACAAAATTTGTTTGCATTTATAGAGTCAAACTATGTATACATTGTGCCACATTATTGGGTTTACTCCATCATACAAACATAGTTTTCTCCATCATACATTCAAACTTTACTCCATCATACATCCATAATTTACGCCATCATACAATCATTCTTTACCCCATCATACAATCATACTTTACCCCATCATGCATTCTAAGATTGAGTTGTAAATCAGATTTACTGCTAGCAGTACAACAGTTATGATACTATGAACTTGCAATGGTGAAAGATCACCAACAGAAGATCGCATAGATCACTTATAACCTACTCACCAGTTTGTTCGTATAAGTGAGTTGCTATTGATGAGTGTATTGTTTAATATAATATATGCCAATGCAAGGCCGTGATGTATCATTTATGAACAGAGATGACCCGTCTTATGGTAGTATAGTTGTGAAACACATAGAGGTATCCCATCACGGGGCGGTAATAAAAGGTTTACGGAGACACGTACTGCTTTAACTCTCGGGGCTTACAATAGATTACCCTCTGATCAGTAGCCCAAGATGGCCGTGGCCAGATCAAATGGAAGAGAGGGGGTGGGGGTAGGGAGAAGTTTGATTGAGGTCAGCCAAAGATACTATTGAGCTAATGCTTGTAGTAAATGTGTACATACATTATAAACTAAAGATTTAAATAAGGGAAACAATGGGGGTGTCCGGTATTGAATGAAATGTTTAGCGTTAATATACAAAAAAAAAGTGATAGTTAAATAAATAAAGAAAGAAAATAATATATGTACGACCACTTGCATTAACCACATATGTAGGTTAGTGTGTGTGGGGGTGGGTTTAATCGGGGGGGGGGGAATCCCCTAGTCAGGATTTAAGTTGTTTACCATCATAATATTGTACGACAGTCTCATAATTTATTTACATGATACAATCAGCAAGTTTGAAACATTGACGGCATGTCAAGATATCTCCAGAATACAGAAGCTACAAAAGTGAAAGCGAAAGCGAATGCGGAAGCGATTAGATGACAAAAATACGATACAAGGAGTCCTGTTTACGTTTACTCCTTAGTAGAAATGTTTTGTATTTAACAGTTTTACGTTATCATAGACAGGCTTATTACGGGAAAAACTGGCATCGGATAACACAATATTATAAGAGTTAATTTTATTCTTTACTGTAGGGGTTAAAACCACATCAAGACCTCGGTGACTAATTTACCGATGACTTTTGTCATGTCTTTTTTTTCAAATGTTTGATGGGAGGTAATTGGTGTATGACAAGGTAAATATGTAGTTCTGCATCGAGCTCATCTTGTGCCCCCTGACTATTTCTATCTTCTGCGGGGCTCTCCGACCTCACGACACATGCCAGTTCATTTACAGCATCCAGAGACGTAACGAGGGGTAGGCATGGAGGGCATCATGCATCAGGTGCTACTCACAAAGGGGTGCCAAATGGTATTTTTTACATATAATATTATATGGTTTTCGAATGGAGGTGGGGGGGGGGAGAGGCTAAAAAGGTATAAAAAGGTATTGTGCTACAGGCGCGAGTTAAGCTTCCTACGGCACTGATAGCATCGACACATTGTATAAGATGAAGTTGTACCCCTTTGCTAGCCAGTAGTGTAACTAGCTGACTCTTAAAGTTCTACACTATTCTCATGCCAAAAAGTACTGAAAACGTCGCAATTAGTTCCCGGCCAATTGTCGCCCCTTGTGATTTGCACCCTCCACCTTGGCACAGAGTCCAGAGACTGCGAATTTAATGGAGCACAAGAAATTACAGAAATTAAATTTAAATCAGAAATGCCCCGTACTGAAACGACAAAAAATTGAAACTATTTTTTTTTTTATTTTAGACATTTAAACTATCTATTTTTATTATAACCATTTAGCTAAATGTCTATTTTCCTACTGTCTGTCAAACAACGCTTACTGAGAAAATACAAACCAGTGGCGTAACCGAGCAGGAGGGGGGGTCCGGCTCGGTGGCACTTACCTTGCCACAGGCAAAAGGGAAATTTCACCATATCTGTACATTTTGGTGCAAGTAGGCACAAGTGCATCAATAAAAGAAAGCCACCCACAACCACTCACTGACGCTCACTACCGCCCACAGCCCCTCAAGCCACTCACAGCTTCTTACAGATGCCCACTGCCACAACAACCGCCCAAGGCTGCCAACAGCCGCTTACAGCCGTCTACTGCCGCCCACTGCCGCTCACAGTCACTCACAGACGCTCACAGCCTCCCACAGCCGCTCACAGTCACTCACAGCAGCACACAGCCACCCAAAGCCGTTCACAGTCACTCACAGCAGCCCACAGCCGCTCACAGTCACTCACAGCCGCTCACAGCCTCCCACAGCCGCTCACAGCCGCTCACAACAGCCCACAGCCGCTCACAGCCACTCACAGCCTCCCACAGCCGCTCACAGTCACTTACAGCAGCCCACAGCCGCTCACAGCCACTTACAGCAGCCCACAGCCGCTAACAGTCACTCTCAGCAGCCCACAGCCACTCACAGCCTCCCACAGCCGCTCACAGCCACTCACAGCAGCCCACAGCCGCTCACAGCCACTTACAGCAGCCCACAGCCGCTAACAGTCACTCTCAGCAGCCCACAGCTTCACAAATCCGCTCGCAGTCAATCACAACCGCTCACAGCCACTCACAGCCACTCACAGCCTCCTACAGCCGCTAACAGCCTCCCACTGCTGCTCACAGCCACTCACAGCAGCCCACAGCCGCTCACAGCAGCCCACAGCCGCTCACAGCAGCCCACAGCCGCTCACAGCCACTCACAGCAGCCCACAGCCGCTCACAGCAGCCCACAGCCTCTCACAGCCGCTCACAGCAGCCCACAGCCACTCACAGTCGCTCACAGCAGCCCACAGCCGCTCACAGCCACTCACAGCAGCCCACAGCCGCTCACAGCAGCCCACAGCCTCTCACAGCCGCTCACAGCAGCCCACAGCCGCTCACAGCCACTCACAGCCACTCACAGCCACTCACAGTCACTCACAGCCGCTCGCAACCGCTAACAGTCACTCACAGCCGCCCACAGCTGCTCAAGTCTCGGTTAACCAGTTGTCTAAAATTTAAATGACCGATTGTATCCGTCTGGCATCAATCAATAACACCTCTTAGTTTTCGACAGAAAGATTTTTACAATGAATGTTCAGTTTTTTTGTTGTTTTTTTGTTTTTTTTTTTTGCTTTTTCGATCATTTTGTTAAAGTTTTATTTTTCTTGTATTTTGCTTTCTATGGTTAATAACTTTTTGATAATAAGAATACATATTTTTTTATTTATTTCTTAAAACAATAAAACAAGTTTATGTCAAAAGAATTTGGCTAACGAAAAGAATCTTAAAGTTGATAAATGAGTTTGATTAAATAAAACTTGAGTGAATCCCATGTGTGGATGAGATGAAATCTCTTAGCACTTATACACCACTTACGGGACGGGTTGTGCAATGCCCTTCTTTCAGTCCCGCCCCCTCTTTTCCATACAACCGATAGCGCAATGGCCATTGAGGCACCATGGAGATATGGAGGAAACTTTTAACAATACCTTAAAAATCCATTGCACCTCACCGGATATCGAGCCAAGTTCCTCATGTTGACGGTCAGGCGCTATACACAAATAGCGAAATCTGGCTCATTGGGATCCCCACAAACCATAATTTTAAAAACCGGGAACCCCTGATGTACATACAAATGGTTAAGATAAAACATGGTGAATTAAAAACTAAAGATGAATACAATGGATATAATGTGTTTTACTAGTGCATCTTTCATCAGTAACGATAAATCCTCTTACATTGTACTGTTTTTTTTTTTGTTTGCAAAGCTAACGATAATCCCCCCTTAAATGTTACTGTTATATTTGTTATGCTTCTACTGATTAAAAAAAAGACTTTAAATGATAGTATATACTAGGGAGCGACCGATATGCCATTTTACCGATAGTCCGATACCGATATTTTCCCCCAGCATTTTTACCGATACCGATACCGATATTTTATTTTTAGGGGTTGTCCATTATTTATGTCAACAAATTTTTGGCGATTTTTACCTCCACCCCCACTTGTCAACAACTTGTCAAACTTTCCGAGACCCCCCTATAAAATTACGTCAACATTTGATTCCCCCCGCCCTAAAAAAGGTGGCTTCCAAAATGTTTATGTGGCAAAATTAGTAGGAATATAGTTAATTTAATTAAAATACTGAATGTTAAGCGAGTGTGTAACACAGAACTACAAACGCTGCTTAATTTTCCTATTTATTAAGTAATTATATTAAATTTAAAAAAGTAACATTGTTGACGTCAACTTTTCTTGACCTCCCCCCCTCCCCCTTGTCAACAATTGTCAAAAATTTTCTGACCCCCTCCCCCCTATTTTGTTGACGTAATTAATTGACAGCCCCTTAAGCAACAACAATGCCAATTGCCAAACACGTGTCTCTCTCGTGCTAATACAGCTAATGACGTATGTCAACCCATGCTTACCCCTTCCCTGTCATATTTCGTGACCTTCGCCCACACGTAAGTCTTGTTTCCCCCCCCCCCCAACTTCCCATCCCAACAAAAAATACGCACAGATGTTCACTAATTGTATCATTCAAGGTCATACATTAGAATTAAGAAATGCCAATCCTATTGTTTCAAGGTCGTATCTCTGATGTATACGTGACAATTTCTGTGTACGGGTTTTTTTTTTCCTTTTTTTTTAAATCTTGTCTGATCTGGCCATAGAATTGGGTTATTTACTGATTTTCTTTTCTGCAACTCTGTTGTGAAAAAAAAAAAACAATGTATCGGCAGTCAAAAATCGGCCGGTCCGACAGTTAACCCATAGTGCCAATAGCGGTTCGACTATCGGTCGCTCCTTACAACAATCGGCCGATCCGATATTAACCGATAGTGCCAATATCGGTCCGATACCGATAGCGATCCGATTATCGGTCGCTCCCTAATATAAACGAGTAAATTTCTATAGACTTGAAGTTGATATTACCTGGCTCTGTCAGACTTGTAGCATCATTAGAGAATGGTCTGGGAGCTGGTGTATAAACACATTACAAAAGGATCCAGGAGCTGGTGTATAAACACATTACAAAAGGGCCCAGGAGCTGGTGTATAAACACATTACAAAAGGGTATGAGAGCTGGTGTGTAAACACATTACAGATGGGTCTGGGAGCTGGTGTGTAAACATATTAAATAAAAGCCTTCGGCTAAGAATAGATGGATGAAGTGTTAATGCAAACTAAAACAAATGAAATTAAAACGTAATTCAAATATATATATATATATATACTCTTCTCATCGACGATAAAAATCAATTCAGCCTTCAACGCCAGTAACACATGACCAGATGACCATCGTCCAGTAGAGTCACCACTCTGTCTTTGTCGCTGTTGATGTCTCGACATGAGGCTGTTTTTTTTTGTAGACATTTTATATTTTAAATAAAGTGTATATTGTAGTCGTCGATACTTATCGTAATGTTTTGAAACTTGCTTTCATCCAGGAACACTTTGCTTTACACCATACTCTAGAATTAAATTGTATTTACTAGACCTTAATTTTAAAATTTTAACTTTGAGATGAAGCTTTAAAATTAAACATTGAATGGGCCATTTTAATGAGATCAAAAAACAAATATTAGGCATTATTTTCATAGCCCTGTTTTGAGGTCTTTAGCTTTTGATGGACGGTTTCGGTGGTGCCTTTTTTATCATTTTCAACATAAACAAGTGTAAGCAACTATGGAGGTTCCACGGAAGATAACTGTCGAGGATTGAACTGGCCAGGAACCCGATGCATGCTGTCGTCTAGTCAACCATGGAAAGGTTATAGAAGTAATTAAAAGAAAATCATATACCAAGTTACTGGCTAGAAAAAAAATGTATAATAAAAACAATTATAAAACATAAAAAGTTACCATGAAACATAGAAAAAGTGTATTAATTGTTTTTATTAAATGATTTTGCAATAACACCCTTTAATTTGATCTAAAAATATTACCGATGAATATCCTTTAATATGTACGGTGTAAGATATTAAGGTAGATAATTGTCCTATAACTTAGGGATCTGTTTCTCTAATCTTCATTTCGGTGAAAGTTGCGCTTGCAGTGACACTAGTCAAGGAATACCAGTTTACACCTTCCCCCCGTCTACTACTCCCCCACACTCCATTAAGATTGGAATCATGACATGAACTGTACCACCATGCACCACGAAATGTCTCAGCACAGTTTGCAGAAGATCCGCCATCATTGTCCTTATCAAATGTGCTAAACATCATATTTGCATGTGATTTTATTAGGTTGTCTGTTGCATTTCCGGAATAGCCACTTATTTTTAAGCGGTAATTTTCGTTTTCACCCAGTATGCGAAACAACGAATATTGCGCGAAATATCTGGCATTATTGAACTCAAGATCTATTCTGAGTTGATGCTTTCTTCTTGTGGTCAACTGGAAAATGTTTTCATTGCCCAGATAAAATTCTCCAACAGTATAATTTCCGAAACCGAAGCGATACTCTTCCCAACCTTGATAGAAATTCACCTTTCCGTTAATCCGCCTCTGGAAAATGATCCACCCTCCGCCGTCAGTCTTGGTGTCGCACATGACTTTGATCCCTGATGAAAGAGTAACGACAACCCTGTCTTGAGTACTCTGGACATCTTTGCACGACATGGGCAAAGAAGGACAACTCATGAGAACTTTCATGTTAATATCTTGTGCATTCCCTGTAGAATAAGACATTTTGAGTTGTCTTTAAAAAGAAATCTGAATAATGATTTACTACTTAAATTATTATTTTAAATTGTTAATGAAAATTATTTCAGAGTTTTGCAAGATCCTTAAAATTATGACGGTGTGGATTGCTCTCACTTAAGTAGGTGTCATGGAGGGCTGATTTGGGCATTTCGTCTTAGTCAGTCCTTGGCTAGACTTTTTTAAACATAATGTTTACATTAAAACAGGGGTCGAAAACCTTTTCAATGGAGGACCACATTTAAAATTTGATTGTTAACAATGGACCGTATATATATTTAGTCTGCTTCAATTACAATTTACAACGAATGTAAATTAGAATGTATGCTAATAACAATGTGTTTGTCATTGTTTACACATATTAACTCAATTACACTTATACATTACATTTTGAAATACGAACTAAATAAATTGCTAATTTGGTAGTAATACTTTATTATTCAAAATTATTTCAACAAAAGTTTATTTTTGGCATAGAGAAGTTCCGTTAGATGATTTAACAAACCAGATCAATGAATGTCTTTTTATGATTAACTTGCTGTAAATATTGTTACAGAAAGTAATAGAACTACTTACCTGTAGCTGTATATGTCAGCAGATAATGCAATAGAATAACGAAAACAAAAGGTGGTTTATTGTGGCCCATTGATTTTGTTTCTACCGCTCAAACTTTCAGAATGATGCAATATACAATCCTCCAGATGTACAGATAACTAGTAAAAATTTAATAAATAGACAACAACGCAAACAAAATTTAAAAAATCCCTTTTTTCTGTCACGTTTAATTGCGTTATTTCCTGCCCATTAACTGTGATATGCTAGTTAGATAAGAAAGTTAGTAAAACTGTTAAACTGGAATATATGCGATGCGTAAATAGCAGTTAACAAGGAAGGTAATTACTCTGGTCACATGTCTGATTTTGAATTATTTTGTTTTCCTATAAAAAACGCAAAAATAATAATTTAAACTGTAGCCTACATGTTTAAAGTCTTTTGTATTTTCATTGAGAGTGCAAAAAAGAGAAATAATGAGACTGTACGAGAGTCAGAGAACGTCTGAAGGATAAAACATTAGTATATAAAAATACGTGTGAATACAACCTTTTTAATGGTAAAAATATTATTCACCATAAAAATAAAATACTTAATTTCATAATTAAACATTAAATAGTCGACTGACTTCAGTCTACATAAAAACAATGTTAATAAAATAATATAATAATAAACCATTATCATCATCATCATTGCCCTATACTCATGTCAGGGTATGGAGCCACCTACAACACATCTTCAGAGTACTCTATCAGGGTATTGGACCACCAACAACACATCTCCAGAGCACCCTATCAGGGTATTGGACCACTAACAACACATCTCCAGAGTACCCTATCAGGGTATTGGACCACCAACAACACATCTCCAGAGTACCCTATCAGGGTATTGGACCACCAACAACACATCTCCAGAGGACCCTATCAGGGTATTGGACCACCAACAACACTCCAGAGCACCCTATCGGGGTATGGGGCCACTAATAACACATCTCCAGAGTACCCTATCAGGGTATTGGACCACCAACAACACATCTCCAGAGTACCCTATCAGGGTATGAGGCCTTCAACACCACATCTCCAGAGGACCCTATCAGGGTATTGGACCACCAACAACACATCTCCAGAGTACCCTATCAGGGTATTGGACCACCAACAACACATCTCCAGAGCACCCTATCAGGGTATGGGGCCTTCAACACCACATCTCCAGAGGACCCTATCAGGGTATTGGACCACCAACAACACATCTCCAGAGTACCCTATCAGGGTATTGGACCACTAACAACACATTTCCGGAGGACCCTATCAGGGTATTGGACCACTAACAACACATCTCCAGAGTACCCTATCAGGGTATTGGACCACCAACAACACATTTCCAGAGTTCTCTATCAGTGAATTGGACCACCAAAACAGATGAGTGAAATAAAACCTTTCGGCAATTACTGTTTAAATTAACATCTAACATATAAAATATTACTGAAATATATAACCTCTGGAAATTAACTTCTAACATATAGGCGTAGGCTACCATCACACAAAAAAGTAATGTATATATATATATATATATATATATATATATATATATATATATATATACACAGACAGAGTGAGATAGAGAGAGAGAGAGAGAGAGAGAGAGAGAGAGAGAGAGAGAGAGAGAGAGAGATCAATAATGGTTTACTTTTCCCTAATTGCAATGTTTGCCACCAACTGTCATTTCATTAGTCAACCTTAAGTATAATGTGCTAAAGTTTCAATAGCTTACCTTGGTTTTTTACGTCAGAAGGTCATATGTATATATTAATCTACCGGCTTATAATATCCCTGATATACTTTATTAATTACAATTTCTTTATGTGTAAAGTCTGCGCAACCAGCCCTCAATAAACAATATTTATATTTAAGATTTTCGCGTGATATTGACCTAGTTTTTAAATAAACAGGTTACATTTTTTTTTTGCGTTTTACCTTTTAAATCCATTCAAATTTGTAGCCACAACCACCAACATGAACATTTTTTTTTATCTGCGATACTACAAGTCTAAACAATACACTTTTTTATACAATTTGCCTTTTAAAATATTGAATTAATTTTATTTCCTATAAGAAGTAATCTTGCCTTAGAATCTTTCTCATCAAAAAAAAAAAAAAATTCATGTAAGAATAATAAAGGTCGTACAACAGCTATGCAGGAAATGATACATAATATTACCACATTAATTTACACCCATTTTAAAAATCAATAATATTTTTTTTTCGGTAAAACTTTTTGTGTGGATATGACTTATGTTATGTTTTATTTCACTCAATACTGACCAGACATCAGACCACTCTGTGTAACAAAAAGTTGATCAGGCATTGGCTAATATTACACACAGTGTAGAGCTGGGTGTTAGTGTCTGCATGGTTCAATGAACAGTATCCACAGTGGACGGGTTGAGGATGGTGGGGGAAGTAGTGTTAACTGGACTTGTCGATTGACCTGTCCTGTTATTTTTTTTGACCATGTGCAGCTGTTTCGGCCATTTGTAACGTTTTTCGTTGAATCAATTGCTCTATGTGATATTTCTACTTGGATTATATCCACCGGTTTTCAAACCTGTTTCGAGACTGTACCCCAAAGGGTGCACAATTATATCCACCGGTTCTCAAACCTGTTACTAGACTTTAGCCCAAAGGGTGCACAATTATATCCACCGGTTCTCAAACCTGTTACTAGACTTTAGCCCAAAGGGTGCACAATTATATCCACCGGTTCTCAAAGCTGTTACTAGACTTTAGCCCAAAGGGTGCACAATTATATCCACCGGTTCTCAAAGCTGTTACTAGACTTTACCCCAAAGGGTGCACAATTATATCCACCGGTAATCCTCACAGGTTCGTTCTTCAAACTCTTGTCTGTTATAAAATAAAAATGTATGCCACTGCTTATGCCTTTGTGTGTGAATTTTGTCAAGTAATACGTGAACGCGTACGTTCTTCAAAGTACACGATACACCGGAGCAATTTAATTAAACATATTCTTAGAACGTGTTGACAATTAAGGACTAATATACAATTATAACTAATCAACCAATACATTTTAAATTATAAAACGGTTTTATAAGTAATGCCTATTAAAACTGTAAACATTTATAGATATAAATAACTAAACAAATATTAGAAAAACAAAACATTTTAAGGCGTATATCACATTTTAGCAGCATAAGTGGCTCCAGATACAAACATACGTTACTTAGAACCAGTGGCAGACCTGTAGGGTGGGGGAGAGGTGCGGTTAATGCATTTCTTTCCGACCAATATGTTGCACGGTTTAATTTGGTGGGCCGCCATTAATTCTCGATCATGCGCTGCCTTTGATTCACCTATATTCCAGTTACACGTGTAATCATCTACTAGACACCTATATTCCAGTAACACGTGTAATAATGTATTAAATACTTATATCCCAGTTATACGTGTAATCACTTCATACATTGGTATAAATATAACCAGAACGAACTAAAAAATAGGTTTGACAAATCTATAGCTAGAAGTAGTATACGCATTTTCGTGATGTCCTTAAAAGAAAGCAAGCAATTAACTCGATTATAAGTGAGTACAGTTTTGTCATTTCATGAAATTCAGAAATTGGCACACAAAGTTAACTTACATTATTGGTAATTACTTACATACATTGACGGCTAGACAGGAAACTGTTCCGGTGAAAATGAAAGGTTCTAGAACATTCATTTTATTTCTGGAATATATTTATCAATAGTTGCACTCATCGTGTAATTAATTAGCCAATTGAAATGACTTACTAGACTTAAATATCTCAACTTTGATAACTTTGATTTTCGGTTTCGCCCTCAATATCTAACTAATGCGATCTTTCAACGTAAAGTTTTTTTTTTTAATTTTGTGTGGCTTTATTTTGTAGTACCTTCTCCTAATACCATTTAAAGTGGATTTATGTTTTTGAAATATTTTGTCGACGTCAATATGTTGAATGAGTCTATCAGTGACACTTCCTTCACCACAGTTCTGATAACATCTTCATCTAGGCTGCGATGTTAGAGAGGATTGTTACAGCGCACTTGAGATTTTATGAATAATTTAGTTTATATTTTAATACAACTTAAAAAGATGTAATATGAAATTAAAATATTAACTTTTTTCACAAATAATTGTTAATCCAGTCAGTAATATTATAACTTTAATAAGTTCAATAAAATTATTACATTTTTTTCTCATTTTCTTTCATTACTCGGTTGGGTAGAAGTAACGACAGTTACATACATATCCATCTTTATTATTTTTGCAGAATTGATGGAGCAGTTAAAAAGCGTCTTTTTGTTATGCCAGATTTAATTGTGTCTGCCACAAAAGAAAACGGTGAAACTGACGTAGTAAACATCTACACCAACATATCCACAATACTTTTGTGTGTGAATTTTGTCAAGTAATACGTGAACGCGTACTTTTGGAAGAAAAAAATAAAAAGCGCGAAAACTTAATAATTTTATTTTCGACCTATGTCTGAGTCCAAGATACATGTGAATATATAACATACAGAATGAAATCAAGCCTACACATCAGGTATACTTTTATAAAAAGCTTATAACAGCTTTGGGAACGTGTGGTGTAGAGCGCTTGACAGTCCACTGGAGGGTATCGGGTTCAAATCCCCGCGATAACCTTCTGACTTTTTAAGATTTTCCCACAAGTCCACCAAACTTTAAATGGGTCAACCTGACCATAAGATGGGGGAGTAAAGATTGCTGGGAGTATTGCTAATCACACCATCCCTTTACTGAAACAGGTGAATGTATGCACTTAAATAACTTTCTTTATAAACGACGTGGTGTTCATTCATGCCAAGACATTTAGTATTATCGGTAATTGCCTGAGGCACCCATTGTAGATGACCTATGTTATAAAACTTATTTTATAAAACAGTAATATGTATTCAGTACAATGATTTGCCCTGATGTCGAAATATAGCGGACCTATGCTATTCGCTCATTTGAACAATTAACAATATTGAAGTATTATTTTTTATCAATATATATATATATACATATAAATATATGATAAAGATGAGAGAGAGAGAGAGAGAGAGGGAGAGGGAGAGGGAGAGAGAGAGGGAGAGAGAAGAGAGAGAGAGAGAGAGAGAGAGAGAGAGAGATACATGAGATGTAAATAAGTATTCAATCAATGACCAAAATTTCAAATCTTCAAATTATGACAAGTTACCAAACAACACCGCCCATCCCACAAACTCACACCACAGAACTAAAAAAATAAAAAGTAAATTAACATGAAGTCCAAATATGTTTAATATAATACTTTTAGTACATGATTTTTTTTTTCAATTTTTTTTTAAGAGTAAAATCACCGCTTGATAAAAGTGTTTCACGACTAGCCATTTAAGTTGATTTAACGCCAATTTTTTATTTTTTATTTGACCACTTATATCCCTTAACGTTGATCTACATACCATAATTTAATCTCAAGGTCGACCCATATTTCATCACAACGTTCTATTTTCGTACCGTAGTCATATTTGAAATAGGAAAAAAAAACAATCTTCATAATATGACTTTATCACATTTAATCTCTATCATTTTGAGTGTGTCACATTAGTTTTCAACATAATAAATGTTAATTTCATCATGAACATGAAAACAAGCTACTAAAAAAAAAATAAAAAAAAATAAAAAATTGTTAACTAATGGCAAGATGTCAAATAAACGTAAAATGGTGACATAAGTAATGCATTATATCTAAAGTTGGACGTTTCACAGTTTTTATGTATATCACAGTATTCTTGTGCAATAAAACCCATTTTCATAAATTATTAAATTCACTGATCACAAAATGAATAGAAAACAATAAATGAATACCAAATACAGCGTGAGTAAATTATAGTTCACTGTGACATGTTTGCTGAAATGAAGTACTAATAAAAGTTCTCAAAGCCCCATCTACCGGCTTAAAGTTGCAAATTGTATATTTTTTTTTTAATTGTGAGGCTTTCTTTGTGATTCGAAATTTAGCATAGCAATAAAAAAACATCATCATCATTATCATTATCATCATCATCATCATCATCATCGTCATCATCATCATCATCATTGTTATCATCAAATTATGTAAATAAATTTAGTATTATATGTACTAACACAGCTAATCCACTTTGTTTTGTAATCATTCATGGAATTGATTCTAATTTGTATTTTTTTTTCTCATTTACAGAGCTGATTGCAAAAAATTTTTTTTTGAGCAAGATCCATATTCATCTCCATTAGAAGTGTACCAAATACTGCAACTGTGCTAGATAGACTACACAAATAGATCTGTAAAATGCTTAGTTTACCAAACTTGCAATCTCAGAGGTTCCCAGATTTAATAGACTGTCTAGAGATTGTCTTCATAATTAAATGCTAAGTATTTTTTATTTTATTTTTAAAAATATTATAAAATTTAATTAATTAAGAACAAAAATTGGCTTTTTTTAAATGTGATAATTTTTTGACAGATCTAAACAGACTGCACTGAGAGGTAATGGCAATGGGAGTTACCACAACAAAAGAATCAAACTTTTCAATTGAGTAGGGAAAGTATTTTAGTTTAAAATCCTCAATTCAAGTTAAGTATTTTTATTCCTTTCTTAAATTTGTGTACATTTTATTTTTAAATAGATTTAGTTTTATATGTACTAGCTCAACTAATCCACTTTGTTTTGTAATCATTCATGGAATTGATTCTAATTGGTATTTTTTTCTCATTTACAGAGCTGATTGCCAAACATTTTTTTTGGAGCAGGATCCATATTTATGTCCATTAGAAGTGTACCAAATACTGCAACTGTTCTACACAGACTACACTAAAAGATCTGTAAAATGCTTAGTTTATCAAACATGCCATCTCAGAGGTTCCCAAATTTAATAGACTGTCTAGAGATTGTAATCATAAAAAAATGCTAAGTATTTTTTATTTTATTTTTAAAAGTATTATAAAATTTAATTAAGAACAAAAATTGGCTTCTTCTAAATATGTGATAATTTTTTGACAGATCTAAACAGACTGTACTGAGAGGTGATGGCAATAGGATTTACCACAACAAAAGAAATAAACTCTTCAATAGAGTAGGGAAAGTATTTTAGTTTAAAATCCTCCATTCAAGTTAAGTATTTTAATTCCTTTCTTAAATTTGTATACATTTTATTTTTAAATAGAATTAGTTTTATATGTACTAACACAACTAATCCACTTTGTTTTGTAATCATTCATGGAATTGTTTCTAATTTGTATTTTTTTTTCTCATTTACAGAGCTGAATGCCAAACATTATTTTGGAGCAAGATCCATATTCATCTCCATTAGAAGTGTACCAAATACTGCAACTGTTCTAGACAGACTACACCAATAGATCTGTAAAATGCTTAGTTTACCAAACTTGCCATCTCAGAGGTTCCCAAATTTAATAGACTGTCTAGAGATTGTCTTCATAAATAAATGCTAAGTATTTTTTATTTTATTTTAAAATAACTTTATAAAATTTAATTATCTAAGAACAAAAATTGGCTTCTTCTAAATATGTGATAATTTTTTGACAGATCTAAACATACTGTATTGAGAGGTGATGGCAATGGGATTTACCACAACAAAAGAATCAAAATCTTAAATTGAGTCGGGAAAGTATTTTAGTTTAAAATCCTCAATTCAAGTTAAGTATTTTTATTTCTTTCTTAAAATTTTTGTACATTTTATTTTTAAATGGAATTAGTTTTATATGTACTATCACATCTAATCCATTTTGTTTTGTAATCATTCATGGAATTGATTCTAATTTGTATTTTTTTCTCATTTACAGAGCTGATTGCCAAACATTTTTGGAGCAAGATCCATATTTATGTCCATTAGAAGTGTACCAAATACTGCAACTGTTCTAGACAGACTACACTAATAGATCTGTACAATGCTTAATTTACCAAACATGCCATCTCAGAGGTTCCCAAATTTAATAGACTGTCTAGAGATTCTCTTCATAAAAAAATGCTAAGTATTTTTTATTTTATTTTAAAATAACGTTTTAAAATTTAATTATCTAAGAACAAAAATTGGCTTCTTCTAAATATGTGATAATTTTTTGACAGATCTAAACAGACTGTACTGAGAGGTGATGGCAATGGCAGTTACCACAACAAAATAATCAAACTCTTCAATTTAGTAGGGAAAGTATTTTAGTTTTAATTCATCATTTCAAGTTAAGTATTTTTATTCCTTTCTTAAAATTTTTGTAATTTTTTTTTTTAAATAGAATTAGTTTTATATGTACTAACACAACTAATCCATTTTGTTTTGTAATCATTCATGGAATTGATTCTAATTTGTATTTTTTTTCTCATTTACAAAGCTGATTGCCAAACATTTTTTTTGAGCAAGATCCATATTCATCTCCATTACAAGTGTGCCAAATACTGCAACTGTGCTAGACAGACTACACCAATAGATCTGTAAAATGCTTAGTTTACCAAACTTGCAATCTCAGAGGTTTCCAAATTTAATAGACTGTCTAGAGATTCTCTTCATAAATAAATGCTAAGTATTTTTTATTTTTTTTTAAAATAACGTTATAAAATTTAATTACCTAAGAACAAAAATTGGCTTCTTCTAAATATGTGATAATTTTATGACAGATCTAAACAGACAGTACTGAGAGGTGATGGCAATGGGATTTACCACAACAAAAGAATCAAACTCTTAAATTGAGTAGGGAAAGTATTTTAGTTTAAAATCCTCAATTCAAGTTAAGTATTTTTATTCCTTTCTTAAAATTTTTGTACATTTTATTTTTAAATAGAATTAGTTTTATATGTACTAACACAACTAATCCATTTTGTTTTGTAATCATTCATGGAATTGATTCTAATTTGTATTTTTTTTCTCATTTACTGAGCTGATTGCCAAACATTTTTTTTGAGCAAGATCCATATTCATCTCCATTACAAGTGTGCCAAATACTGCAACTGTGCTAGACAGACTACACCAATAGATCTGTAAAATGCTTAGTTTACCAAACTTGCCATCTCAGAGGTTTCCAAATTTAATAGACTGTCTAGAGATTGTCTTCATAAATAAATGCCAAGTATTTTTTATTTTATTTTAAAATAACGTTTTAAAATTTAATTATCTAAGAACAAAAATTGGCTTCTTCTAAATATGTGATAATTTTTTGACAGATCTAAACAGACTGTACTGAGAGGTAATGGCAATGGCAGTTACCACAACAAAATAATCAAACTCTTCAATTTAGTAGGGAAAGTATTTTAGTTTTAATTCATCATTTCAAGTTAAGTATTTTTATTCCTTTCTTAAAATTTTTGTAATTTTTATTTTTAAATAGAATTAGTTTTATATGTACTAACACAACTAATCCATTTTGTTTTGTAATCATTCATGGAATTGATTCTAATTTGTATTTTTTTTTCTCATTTACAGAGCGGATTGCCAAACCTTTTTTGGAGCAAGATCCATATTCATCTACATTAGAAGTGTACCAAATACTGCAACTGTTCTAGACAGACTACACCAATAGATCTGTAAAATGCTTAGTTTACCAAACTTGCCATCTCAGAGGTTCCCAAATTTAATAGACTGTCTAGAGATTGTCATCATAAATAAATGCTAATTATTTTTTATTTTATTTTAAAATAACTTTATAAAATTTAATTATCTAAGAACAAAAATTGGCTTCTTCTAAATATGTGATAATTTTTTGACAGATCTAAACATACTGTATTGAGAGGTGATGGCAATGGGATTTACCACAACAAAAGAATCAAAATCTTAAATTGAGTCGGGAAAGTATTTTAGTTTAAAATCCTCAATTCAAGTTAAGTATTTTTATTTCTTTCTTAAAATTTTTGTACATTTTATTTTTAAATGGAATTAGTTTTATATGTACTATCACATCTAATCCATTTTGTTTTGTAATCATTCATGGAATTGATTCTAATTTGTATTTTTTTCTCATTTACAGAGCTGATTGCCAAACATTTTTGGAGCAAGATCCATATTTATGTCCATTAGAAGTGTACCAAATACTGCAACTGTTCTAGACAGACTACACTAATAGATCTGTACAATGCTTAATTTACCAAACATGCCATCTCAGAGGTTCCCAAATTTAATAGACTGTCTAGAGATTCTCTTCATAAAAAAATGCTAAGTATTTTTATTTTATTTTAAAATAACGTTTTAAAATTTAATTATCTAAGAACAAAAATTGGCTTCTTCTAAATATGTGATAATTTTTTGACAGATCTAAACAGACTGTACTGAGAGGTGATGGCAATGGCAGTTACCACAACAAAATAATCAAACTCTTCAATTTAGTAGGGAAAGTATTTTAGTTTTAATTCATCATTTCAAGTTAAGTATTTTTATTCCTTTCTTAAAATTTTTGTAATTTTTTTTTTAAATAGAATTAGTTTTATATGTACTAACACAACTAATCCATTTTGTTTTGTAATCATTCATGGAATTGATTCTAATTTGTATTTTTTTTCTCATTTACAAAGCTGATTGCCAAACATTTTTTTTGAGCAAGATCCATATTCATCTCCATTACAAGTGTGCCAAATACTGCAACTGTGCTAGACAGACTACACCAATAGATCTGTAAAATGCTTAGTTTACCAAACTTGCAATCTCAGAGGTTTCCAAATTTAATAGACTGTCTAGAGATTCTCTTCATAAATAAATGCTAAGTATTTTTTATTTTTTTTTTAAAATAACGTTATAAAATTTAATTACCTAAGAACAAAAATTGGCTTCTTCTAAATATGTGATAATTTTATGACAGATCTAAACAGACAGTACTGAGAGGTGATGGCAATGGGATTTACCACAACAAAAGAATCAAACTCTTAAATTGAGTAGGGAAAGTATTTTAGTTTAAAATCCTAAATTCAAGTTAAGTATTTTTATTCCTTTCTTAAAATTTTTGTACATTTTATTTTTAAATAGAATTAGTTTTATATGTACTATCACATCTAATCCATTTTGTTTTGTAATCATTCATGGAATTGATTCTAATTTGTATTTTTTTCTCATTTACAAAGCTGATTGCCAAACATTTTTTTTGAGCAAGATCCATATTCATCTCCATTACAAGTGTGCCAAATACTGCAACTGTGCTAGACAGACTACACCAATAGATCTGTAAAATGCTTAGTTTACCAAACTTGCCATCTCAGAGGTTTCCAAATTTAATAGACTGTCTAGAGATTGTCTTCATAAATAAATGCCAAGTATTTTTTATTTTATTTTAAAATAACGTTTTAAAATTTAATTATCTAAGAACAAAAATTGGCTTCTTCTAAATATGTGATAATTTTTTGACAGATCTAAACAGACTGTACTGAGAGGTAATGGCAATGGCAGTTACCACAACAAAATAATCAAACTCTTCAATTTAGTAGGGAAAGTATTTTAGTTTTAATTCATCATTTCAAGTTAAGTATTTTTATTCCTTTCTTAAAATTTTTGTAATTTTTATTTTTAAATAGAATTAGTTTTATATGTACTAACACAACTAATCCATTTTGTTTTGTAATCATTCATGGAATTGATTCTAATTTGTATTTTTTTTTCTCATTTACAGAGCGGAATGCCAAACCTTTTTTGGAGCAAGATCCATATTCATCTCCATTAGAAGTGTAACAAAAACTGCAACTGTTCTAGACAGACTATACCAATAGATCTGTAAAATGCTTAATTTACCAAACATGCCATCTCAGAGGTTCCCAAATTTAATAGACTGTCTAGAGATTCTCTTCATAAAAAAATGCTAAGTATTTTTTATTTTATTTTAAAATAACGTTTTAAAATTTAATTATCTAAGAACAAAAATTGGCTTCTTCTAAATATGTGATAATTTTTTGACAGATCTAAACAGACTGTACTGAGAGGTGATGGCAATGGCAGTTACCACAACAAAATAATCAAACTCTTCAATTTAGTAGGGAAAGTATTTTAGTTTTAATTCATCATTTCAAGTTAAGTATTTTTATTCCTTTCTTAAAATTTTTGTAATTTTTTTTTTAAATAGAATTAGTTTTATATGTACTAACACAACTAATCCATTTTGTTTTGTAATCATTCATGGAATTGATTCTAATTTGTATTTTTTTTCTCATTTACAAAGCTGATTGCCAAACATTTTTTTTGAGCAAGATCCATATTCATCTCCATTAGAAGTGTGCCAAATACTGCAACTGTGCTAGACAGACTACACCAATAGATCTGTAAAATGCTTAGTTTACCAAACTTGCAATCTCAGAGGTTTCCAAATTTAATAGACTGTCTAGAGATTGTCTTCATAAATAAATGCTAAGTATTTTTTATTTTTTTTTAAAAAAAACTTTATAAAATTTAATTATCTAAGAACAAAAATTGGCTTCTTCTAAATATGTGATAATTTTTTGACAGATCTAAACAGACAGTACTGAGAGGTGATGGCAATGGGATTTACCACAACAAAAGAATCAAACTCTTAAATTGAGTAGGGAAAGTATTTTAGTTTAAAATCCTCAATTCAAGTTAAGTATTTTTATTCCTTTCTTAAAATTTTTGTACATTTTATTTTTAAATAGAATTAGTTTTATATGTACTAACACAACTAATCCATTTTGTTTTGTAATCATTCATGGAATTGATTCTAATTTGTATTTTTTTTCTCATTTACTGAGCTGATTGCCAAACATTTTTTTTGAGCAAGATCCATATTCATCTCCATTACAAGTGTGCCAAATACTGCAACTGTGCTAGACAGACTACACCAATAGATCTGTAAAATGCTTAGTTTACCAAACTTGCCATCTCAGAGGTTCCCAAATTTAATAGACTGTCTAGAGATTGTCTTCATAAATACATGCTAAGTATTTTTAATTTTTTTTAAAATAACATTATAAATTTTATTTATCTAAGAACAAAAATTGGCTTCTTCTAAATATGTGATAATTTTTTGACAGATCTAAACAGACTGTACTGAGAGGTGATGGCAATGGGAGTTACCACAACAAAAGAATCAAACTCTTAAATTGAGTAGGGAAAGTATTTTAGTTTAAAATCCTCAATTCAAGTTAAGTATTTTTATTCCTTTCTTAAAATTTTTGTACATTTTATTTTTAAATAGAATTAGTTTTATATGTACTAACACAACTAATCCATTTTGTTTTGTAATCATTCATGGAATTGATTCTAATTTGTATTTTTTTCTCATTTACAAAGCTGATTGCCAAACATTTTTTTGAGCAAGATCCATATTCATCTCCATTACAAGTGTGCCAAATACTGCAACTGTGCTAGACAGACCACACCAATAGATCTGTAAAATGCTTAGTTTACCAAACTTGCAATCTCAGAGGTTTCCAAATTTAATAGACTGTCTAGAGATTCTCTTCATAAATAAATGCTAAGTATTTTTTATTTTTTTTTTAAAATAACGTTATAAAATTTAATTACCTAAGAACAAAAATTGGCTTCTTCTAAATATGTGATAATTTTATGACAGATCTAAACAGACAGTACTGAGAGGTGATGGCAATGGGATTTACCACAACAAAAGAATCAAACTCTTAAATTGAGTAGGGAAAGTATTTTAGTTTAAAATCCTCAATTCAAGTTAAGTATTTTTATTCCTTTCTTAAAATTTTTGTACATTTTATTTTTAAATAGAATTAGTTTTATATGTACTAACACAACTAATCCATTTTGTTTTGTAATCATTCATGGAATTGATTCTAATTTGTATTTTTTTCTCATTTACAGAGCTGATTGCCAAACATTTTTTTTGAGCAAGATCCATATTCATCTCCATTAGAAGTGTACCAAATACTGCAACTGTGCTAGACAGACTACACCAATAGATCTGTAAAATGCTTAGTTTACCAAACTTGCCATCTCAGAGGTTCCCAAATTTAATAGACTGTCTAGAGATTGTCTTCATAAATAAATGCTAAGTATTTTTTATTTTTTTTTAAAATAACGTTATAAAATTTAATTACCTAAGAACAAAAATTGGCTTCTTCTAAATATGTGATAATTTTTTGACAGATCTAAACAGACAGTACTGAGAGGTGATGGCAATGGGATTTACCACAACAAAAGAATCAAACTCTTCAATTTAGTAGGGAAAGTGTTTTAGTTTAAAATCCTCATTTCAAGTTAAGAATTTTTATTCCTTTCTTAAAATTTTTGTACATTTTATTTTTAAATAGAATTAGTTTTATATGTACTAACACATCTAATCCATTTTGTTTTGTAATCATTCATGGAATTGATTCTAATTTGTATTTTTTTCTCATTTACAGAGATAATTGCCAAACATTTTTTTTGTTCAAGATCCATATTCATCTCCATTAGAAATGTACCAAATACTGCAACTGTTCTAGACAGACTACACCAATATATCTGTAAAATGCTTAGTTTACAATACATGCCATCTCAGAGGTTCCCAAATTTAATAGACTGTCTAGAGATTGTCTACATAAATAAATGCTCAGTTTTTTTTTATTTTATTTAAAAAAAAATATTATAAAATTGAATTAATTAAGAACAAAAATTGGCTTCTTCTAAATATGTGATAATTTTTTGACAGATCTGAACAGACTGTACAGAGAGGTGATGTCAATGGGAGTTACCACAACAAAAGAAACAAACTCTTAAATTGTTTAGGGAAAGTATTTTAGTTTAAAATCCTCAATTCAAGTTAAGTATTTTTATTCTATTCTTAAAATTTTTGTACATTTTATTTTTAAATAGATTTATTTTTATATGTACTAACACAGCTAATCCACTTTGTTTTGTAATCATTCATGGAATTGATTCTAATTTGTATTTTTTTCTCATTTACAGAGATGATTGCCAAACATTTTTTTTGTTCAAGATCCATATTCATCTCCATTAGAAATGTACCAAATACTGCAACTGTGCTAGACAGATTACACCAATAGATCTGTAAAATGCTTAGTTTACAATACATGCCATCTCAGAGGTTCCCAAATTTAATAGACTGTCTAGAGATTGTCTTCATAAATAAATGCTAGGTATTTTTAATTTTATTTTAAAAAAAAATATTATAAAATTTAATAAATTAAAAACAAAAATTGGCTTTTTCTAAATATGTGATAATTTTTTGACAGATCTGAAGAGACTGTACCGAGAGGTGATGGCAATGGGAGTTACCACAAGAAAAGAATCAAACTCTTAAATTGAGTAGGGAAAGTATTTTAGTTTAAATTCCTCAATTCAAGTTAAGTATTTTTATTGCTTTCTTAAAATTTTTGTACATTTTATTTTTAAATAGATTTAGTTTTATATGTACTAACACAGCTAATCCACTTTGTTTTGTAATCATTCATGGAATTGATTCTAATATGTATTTTTTTTTTCTCATTTACTGAGCTGATTGCCAAACATTTTTTGGGAGCAAGATCCCTATTCATCTCCATTAGAAGTGTACCAAATACTGCAACTGTGCTAGACAGACTACACCAATAGATCTGTAAAATGCTTAGTTTGCCAAACTTGCCATCTCAGATGTTCCCAAATTTAATAGACTGTCTAGAGATTGTCTTCATAAATAAATGCTAAATATTTTTTATTTTATTTTAAAATAACGTTATAAAATTTAATTATCTAAGAACAAAAATTGGCTTCTTCTAAATATGTAATAATTTTTTGACAGATCTAAACAGACTGTACTGAGAGGTGATGGCAATGGGATTTACCCCAACAAAAGAATCAAACTCTTAAATTGAGTAGGGAAAGTATTTTAGTTTAAATTCCTCAATTCAAGTTAAGTATTTTTATTCCTTTTCTAAAATTTTTGTACATTTTATTTTTAAATGGAATTAGTTTTATATGTACTATCACATCTAATCCATTTTGTTTTGTAATCATTCATGGAATTGATTCTAATTTGTATTTTTTTCTCATTTACAGAGCTGATTGTCAAACATTTTTTGGAGCAAGATCCATATTTATGTCCATTAGAAGTGTACCAAAAACTGCAACTGTTCTACACAGACTACACCAATAGCTCTGTAAAATGCTTAGTTTGCCAAACTTGCCATCTCAGAGGTTCCCTAATTTAATAGACTGTCTAGAGATTGTCTTCATAAATAAATGCTAGGTATTTTTAATTTTATTTTTTAAAAAAAATATTATATTGTGCTAGACAGTTTATTATATACATGTACTTGGATATTATAGATGGATCCTTTGAACTTGATTGAGTTCCTATTTGAATGTGATAATTTATTGGATTGATTTTACAATATGTACTCGGAATTTATTTCATCATTTTTATTTATAATATTATTGTGTCGAGAATAAATACTTGAATCAGCAAAGTACTCTTATATCAAGTTATTTGATGTTGTGATTTGTAAATAATAAAGAACCGCCACAGCTACCAAATACACGCCTCCAGTTCACAATAATATAAAGAAGTAATAACCTGTCAAGGCTGATAGCAGTGATAGCACAAAGTAATATACCCTGACAATGGTGGCAGCGGTGACGAACTGAACCTGAAAACTGAACAATAAGAACTACGAACACAGGAAAGTACAACTTCCATTTTGCTGGACGAGCTGAATTCATCTTCCAGAGGCGGCACCAGAAATCTGATAAATTGTGGCCAACATGGAGAACCTAAGCATCCCGAAGACCAGAGAGACCAGTATACTGTTAACAGTTTGCAAATAAAAGTTCATCTTCCAGAGGCGGCAACAAAAGTTGATTCAACCCGACGGAGCCCCACGGTGACCCACATCCACAGTGACCCACATTTGCAAGTCGACGTGTCCGACACTGAGGTCGTTAGCAAGTGACACCTCATTTTGATCGCGGCATACCCTACTGCCCGATTAAAGTCACACTTTGGTACCTAGTTGCCAAATATAAGAAGATATACTTCTTACAGTATAAAAATTCATCATTAGAGAATTCATCATTATTTTCTCTCTGCTTGTGTATTCCGATGACGTCAGCACCTTCCCGTAGACGGCGTGCAAACCAGGTCAAGATGGCCGCTTGTTTTCTTGTAGACTGAGACTACACTACACATCTCAGACTGTGTTTGTTTACCTTGTACATTCAGGAAGAAACTTTCATTCACTGTTGGCCAGTGTTTACATTAACACTTTCATTCAGCTCTACGTTACGGATATGTTCCAGCTGCATCTTCCATCTCCATGTTAAAGCCATGGTCCAGCTGCATCTTCCAGCTCCAAGTTACTGATATGTTCCAGCCATGTTCCAGCTCCATGTTCCAGCTCCATGTTCCAGACGCACACACAGATCTCAACTTGCCCAATAAAGTCAGCCGTAAGGTAGGACGCTTTTTATAATTTCAATTCTTGCATGCATCTTGATTTTGCACAGGGTGTCTCACAAATATATCGATAGAATAAAAAATTAAAATTTACCTTTTTCCCCCTTTACATAACTTTGTCATTTGAACTACATACCATCTAGTCCCTTTCCCCTGTCTACCAATTTTATTTTCAAATATTTTTTTATCTAATTAACGACTTATTTCCTTTATTATTTATTTGAAATTAATGTATTATCCTTTTTCTTTTATTCTATCATTTATTTATTTCTTCAAACTGTTATCCCTAACTATGCCCACACTATCATATAAATATTTCTTCTAATTATTATCGATATCTAAACTCCCCACATACTATCATATAAATATTTCTTCTAATTATTATCGATATCTAAACTCCCCACATACTATCATATAAATATTTCTTCTAATTATTATCGATATCTAAACTCCCCACATACTATCATATAAATATTTCTTCTAATTATTATCGATATTTAAACTCCCCACATACTATCATATAAATATTTCTTCTAATTATTATCTTTATCTACCCTCCTCTCCCAGTCCCCACATGTATATATTTGTGTTTAAATGTTTTCATTATCCCAAAGTTCCAGATTCCCAACATACATCTTTATTTATTTCATGCACCTCTTTAAAATTTTACCTTTATCCATCCTATATGTATTTACCTCCATGCCAATTATATCATGTACTTCTTCAAAATGTTACATTTATCCATCGCATCTGTATTTACACCCCAACCCACCCTCAATTAGACAACTGATTTCATAAAAAAATATTTTCTTTCTCTATGCCCCCACCCAATCACAATATTTTTTTTTTGTCTAGACGTTACCGATATCTCAATGCTCTATATGTCCACGTTACTATTTATTTCTACAAAATATTATCTTTATGTATATCCCCAAATCCCTCTATTTACTTATTACTTCAAAATGTGTTCTATATATCCGTACACACAGTTCTACCATTGACCTACATACAAATGTTTATCTAAAGTCTCTCTTCCCCCCACCCCCAGTCTTTCCACAAATGTGTAGAGTTCAATTGATTTCTATTTTCTGTATTGCTGTCCAATAAGTACAACTGTTATATTTAAAGACACATAATGTTGAATAGGCAATAACTGAATATTTCTTTGAATTTCTACTAATGCTAAGATAGTAGACCTATCAGACAAAGTTATCGTTTATCTAGCTACAGTATACTTAGTTTATTTTATCGAATGTAATTATTAGAGATCTGAGAAGATATATTTCTCCCTTATATATTGTCAGTTATTAAGTTTATATTTAAATCAGTTTTTAAAGATTTGTATGACCTCACCGTTGTTAGGTTTAAATAAACTCTAAGACTTTGATAGACACTGATCTTTAAACCCAAGATGACGTATTTCCTGTATTATCTTAAAAATCTTACATATCATCTTACATTGTAAGCTTGCATCAATAAAAAACAAACAAATTTTCATACACAGATATCTAAAATTAATTTAGGTCATCTTGCCAGTGGCGTAGTGAGTGGGGCAAAGGGGTGCATCATGCTCAGGGCACTACCCAATGGCATATAATATTATATGGTTTTCGAATGGGGAAGGGGCGCTAAAAAGTATTGTGCCCCGGGCGCGAGTAAAGCTCGCTACGCCACTGCAGCCGGTATAGCTGAAAATGATAAAATTGACAATTACAAATATTTAACTATTCTTAAACGCAGTTCAGATACATTTATATAACTATGTGAACTATTCTAGCTGTTGTTAGTTATATCAATATAGTGCATAGAACTGATGCACTTGCATCGTCTACTCACAACATCTATACATATAAGATTTAAATGCACTTACATGGTGACATGGTCTACTCACAATATTGATACATATAACATTTAAGTCCAGCTTAAAAGGTTTTACATTACAAAAGGTGCCGATCGATACGGATTGAAAGATTAGAGATTTAAATCTAATTTATTGTATGCGAATAACATTTATACAGGAAGGTGGGCTAATGCACAGGCAATTATAGTTTTTTTTTATTTTTGTATGGGGCATCTTTTAATTTTTTTATTAAATATATTTTTACTTTTTCACACAAATTTAAATATTTCTTCTATTACTTCTGATCACAGACAATATAGTTTTTCAACGAATCTACACTCAATTACTATCAACACTTGATATTTACTATTATTATCAACACAATGAGTTGTTTTATTATATGATGACCTACTAATTTATCTCTACCAGTTTATTTCACCGATATTCGACATATACACAATTTTTCATCCTAAATATCCTGGTATAAAGACAGCCTTACATATAGTGTTATCATATCCCAGTATAAAGACATCCTTACATATAGTGTTATCATATCCCAGTATAAAGACAGCCTTACATATAGCATATAGTGTTATCATATCCCAGTATAAAGACAGCCTTACATATAGTGTTATCATATCCCAGTATAAAGACAGCCTTACATATAGCATATAGTGTTATCATATCCCAGTATAAAGACAGCCTTACATATAGTGTTATCATATCCCAGTATAGTTCTATAATTTTCACGTCTAATTCCATCAAAATATAACGACTGAACATTTTTACTTGGTGTTTACTATACAATAAATCTCAAGACAACATCAATGAAGTTTCACTGTCACTACCGTTAATACATGGTATTTACAATACAATACATCTCAAGACAACATCAATGAAGTTACACTTTCACTACCGTTAATACATGGTGTTTACAATACAATACATCTCAAGACAACATCAATGAAGTTACACTGTCACTACCGTTAATACATGGTGTTTACAATACAATACATCTCACTACCGTTAATACATGGTGTTTACAATACAATACATCTCAACACAACATCAATGAAGTTACACTTTCATTCAATAAACTGTCTTCACCCTCGAGACTCGCCCGTGAGACTACCACGTGAGTCTACTCAAAAGATTCGGACTAACTGTCCTGTGTGACCACCATACTCTGATTGTCCGGTGTGTCTCGTACCCGTTATCTGTCCACTGAGTCGCTGGATCATTGACCAAAGGCTAACACCTGTACCAGTCAAACTAGATACTAAGGCATGCTTGACCTAATTAAACCACAGGTCAGATTCACAATCACACACTAACAAAAACAAACAGCTTGTTAAATTATATCGTTGTTTGTCTCCTGGTAAATGTATTGATCACGTATTTGTCAAGTGAGAAACCAAGTTGGGAACTTGATAAAGATGTTACCCGTTGCGCAGGCTATTAGCCTACTAGGTGTAGGGTGAAGATGATGGCACATATACACCAGAGGTATGCGGATCTTGAAATTTAGCGTCCTCGTCCGTCCGCGGATTTCTATCAATGATCCGCGTCCGCAGAATCTTACAACATTGGCCCGAAGTCAGTCCGCGCGTCCGCATTGCTGAAATTTAGTTGTTTAAATGACTTGAAATTTTTTTTATGGTAACGCTAAAGAAGATCCGCGTCAGTCCGCGAGTCCGCAACTTAACCATACGAAGCGTACGCTGTCAGTCCGCGGATTCGAAAATGTCTGCGGATCTGCGTCCGCAAGCAAACGCGTCCGCTGTCCGCTCATCTCTGATATACACGCAATCGAGTCCACATACGGCCCAAGCTGATACCGTTCAACAAGATGGGAGAGAACCACTAGTGATTACCAGTGCTCGATTTAAGAAAAAAACCAGTGCCGGGATGAAAAAACAAATTCTGCAGAGCCGGGGTTAAATGTTTCATCCCCGGCAGGGATATAAGCTAAAGCAGAGCCCGGATGTCCCCGGCGGTAAATCTAACCCTGGTGGTGGCCTGAAACGAGCAGGACAATTGACAACTCACCAATACGACCGGTGGTCGGCAACACACCTTGCTCACACTGTTAAGCCGATAAACCGACTAGAGATTTAACGTGCTCACCTTGTACAACGAATAGACAGAACGAATATAATGGACTTCATCGAGATAGAGAGAAGCAAGCATGGATGAATCTGACAATTAAATAGCAAAATCGTTTAGATAATTGCATTGACATTAATTCATGTGTATGTGATTGTTAGATAAATGCTACATTTCGTTTAAGAAAGGTGAATGTTAATGAATGCGTTGTTTGTCCCGATGTAAATGATGTAGATGTCACAGTTGTGTAAAGTCATTGTCATCAGAGTTGGCGGCTATTGTGTGGATTCAGCCATTCCGTGTTTTAGCCGTGGAGTCCAAGTGTTGTTTTCATTAACGTTGCAGAGTTGGCAGCGGATATGTAGTGTTGAATTCTTAGACTAACTAATTAAAGGGAGATAACCGGGGTCATGAAAAGTTGTGATTTGTCAACATTACAAATCTGTAATGTGATTTACCTTGTAAACAACTTTCGCTTCATTAACTTTATTTACAATATTTCATTCACATCTTTGATTTTGCTTTTAGAATTATTTCTTTTGCATCGCTCTTTAATGTAGGTTACTTAATTTTCTATAAATACTTTTCTATAGGTCTACTTGTTTTAGACAATAAAATATAAGAAATAATTAATTATCGTAAGCCTATTTTTTATTTTAATAATTACAAATAAAGTCTTGAATAAAAATATAGACATTTATTTTTTAATTTAATTACAAAAACATTTATAAGGCTAAATATTTCACTTTACCTAATGAGTTCATAATTCATTAATAATTAAAGTTTTTTTTGGATGGCATCATTTAAACTAAATCATTAAGTAAACGGTCAACAAAGTATGCTTTAGTCTAAATAAGATAGATAACACATGCTTGAATGTTATTATATGTGTGTTTGCGTCAAAGTTTCCATCGACTGCATTCTTTGCGTAGTACGCGTCATAGGTGGAGGTTTGCTCAGCCGATTGTCTCAGAGCCACGTTACGCCTTACAGTAAACAATTTACCACTTATCGTATTTCCATACAAATGTAGTTATTGAACAGATCCATAAATATTTCTATGTACGTCTACCATTCTATTCAACATTAGTATATAAAGCACGCACATAGCCTGCCCTAATTCTAGCTGTAAGAACCATTTAGTATTTGAGTTAATCGGGACTTATAATTTATAAATTTTTGCCTTGCGATCGAACCCATAAGACTGCTGGTATACTATTCTCATTAAAGTTATATCTAAAATTGGCATTGCCACCATAATTACTACCACCAGTATTTAATAAGACTATCTTACATTAAAAAATTAATATTTAAAATGGTGTACAAAAAATTGTCTCGAGTCTCTAAAAGTACATTTACCTATATCTTCTAAATTCATCTATTTATTGGTTCACCTATAGTACCATTGTCGTAGGCCTCTAAACTTAAGTTTTAAATTGGGATTTGAACTGCTCTCTAATTTAAAGTTGCAATCGTTAGCAACAGCTGCCATCACGTTTGTTTTTGTTTGTTACCTCTTCTGATGTAAATCGAGCAAAGAGAAGTAACTCCATCTCCTTCAAGTATAACTCTGTTTGAAACTCCAGCATTTTCACAGTGTATATCGACTGATCTGTTATTGACAGCAGTGATAGCTTGCCTTAGACATAAGACAAGTTTAATTAAGATATCACTGTAGTCCTCATAGGTCACAGTAAAGTGAGTAAACTTATTCACCAGCGCAATACAGTGATAAATGTTACTAGTTAGTCTTTCATGGAAACAATTCATGACCTATCACTGCTACTTGTTGACCATACTGTAAGATTTCATGTCATGAAGTATAAATCTAAATGGTAATTCATTGTTTTTTTATCATTTAAATTGATAACATGTATATTACCTGCAGCTATTTGATTGCAGTTTCGATACATACAAAGCACACGACGCGCTAGATAATTGCAGCTAGTATTCGGCCGCTTGGTTTGACTATTTAAATCACAAAATTAAACCCTTTGAGAGAAAGTCGTACCAACACCACTATGGGACTGTTTTTGTAATTTAAATATAAATATATATAAATAAATATAAATAGATTATTTCTTTCATTCCCACCATAACCGATAGAACAATGTGAGACCTGGGGGAATATTAACTTTGACTTGATAAATTCCCTTTGGTTTTCCCCGGAGATTGAACACAAGCCACTCAGGTAAACAGTCGAGCGTTTTACCGCACGACCATCCACCCGCTATAAGTAATGTCCATCAGAATTGGATTAAGAACTTTCAAGTGAAATAAATGCTGTCAAACTTATTAGATTGATTAGTGTCTAAGTAATCATTATTTTTAAACTGTACAGAATCTCTACAAGAGAGTGTTCCAGTGTGTATGGTGTTAATTCTTCTTGCTCTGACAATGTTGATGTCGTCTACGTCATAAATTCTAGTTGCTTGTTAATTATAAATATAAAGAAAAATATTATATTTATAATAAACAAGCAACAATTTTTTTTTATTAAATTGAGTGTGAAGTCTTTAGGAAGTAGAAATTATTTTGCAATGACTCTATCTGAATAACAGCTGTGTAGGTGTTAACAACCAAGACTTGGTTACAAAGTGGTTATTGGATACCTTAACTTTGCATTCTGTGTGTCGGAAGTGTATTATACTGTATTGGAATTACATAGCAGCCGTAAAAAAAATATACGTTTAATATATAACTTAAATAGTAAGATTACTATTTAAATGTATTCTCTTTTCAAATGCAGATAATGGAAGTCATAAGAGAGTAGTATCTTTAAGTTTTAACTGAAACTGCAATTGATGCATATTACTACATAAGAGGAAAACACATACATATTATGCATGTTTGGCAAATGCCAGTTACTTGATAGAAGCTAATGCTGTAGGTGATCCAAAGCATGCGCACATATATACGGTCTCTGGAAAAAAAAATGGAGACCGTAGTTACGGCCCCGTAGCCAGTGCGTACGTAATATCCCTGGAGTTATCTTTCTTTGCTGAAAGTAGTAAACATATTTCGTTAAAATAAATTAAAAGCACTTAAAATGGTGACTAATAAATATTGAGTATTTTAGGCTACATTGTGTGATTTATATATTTCATGTCTTTAAATTTGTTTCACACTTATTTAGATGATTTATATATTTCGTGTCATTAAATTTGTTTCACACTTATTTAGATGATCAAAATGATGTTTCCTAAAGTTGTTTTTTATTATGAATGTCTTGGTTTATATTCCCAAAATGTGGTGTTCCATTGTCATTGCTATAGCGGCTATTGTGAGAATGAAGAAGGGAACTACAATAACAGTCGCTTGGTGATCAATAGTTTATACTGGATGCAAGTGATTCGTTAATGACTACATATCATTGTATCAACCACATTACCTCCTGGCCAGCAGCAGTAACAGACTTACAAATAACACTTAGCTGGAATAAAACATAAACAAGTCGAACGTCTCCAAAAGATGTAACGTAACCATGTTATAAATAGACCTATATTGCATAGAAGTGTCTAAGTAATTTCACCTTAAAACTATCAGGTAAATATAAAAAAAAGAACTCAATTCATTCATGCAGGATATGTATTTAAGTCGTGAAAATTTCGAACGTTTAATAATAGAAACTGTTAAAAAGTTTACAGTGTAATACCCTTTTCACAGAAATTTCCTTCAAATCCAGGTAGACAGCTAGCGCAGTATCCATAATCACTGCAGATGAAGTCTTTGCAGGTCGAAGAGCATCCTAGTGTACAGTTCTCACCATAATAGGCTTGAGGACAATCTGTTATCATAAAGAAACTAAAATAAGTACCTCAAAAAATAGCTTAACTTTCATAAGTTTAGAGATACAAAAAATGGCTAACCAAATGTGAAATGTTCGTTTCTTCAAGTGCTGCAAAAATAGTAGAGAATACTTTTTTTTAAAAAAAAACAAATAATCTAGGATTATCCTCTAAAAAGGTTAATAAATAAACAAATATCAATTGTATCGTCTTCAGGATACTTAAATATGTGTTAATTTAGGTCATTACATAAATGTATTAAGGTCATTACATAAATGTATTGTTTATATGCATATGATTTTTTTTTTAGTCATAAAAATCTAATTGCATGAAGTTTTTTTTTTAATTGTAAGTCCTGAGTGTTTTGTACTTACTTAATAACGTACACAGGTACTAATAGTTAAAAACAAACATATCGTTGTTTTTTGTTAGTCAAAATAAAATATTTTTGTTGGATATCAAAGAAGTACAAATATTGTCCAAAACCCATTTAATTTTTAGATAAGTGCAGACAAATAGATTCTTGTGAAGCGGCTTGGTACGTAGGAGTGTGTTCCAACTGGCAAATTATATACTGACTATAAGTGGGGAAAAACAATAGTTCATTAAATGTAGTACAACAATTATACCTTTGGTAAATAGGTATACACATCATATCTTGTAGTTTTAATAGATGTATTGCCTAGAATCGAAATTTCAGCAGTTTCAACAAGGGGAACTAACTAGTGTAGTAAACAAAGCCAAGACCTGTAGTTTCAATAAGGCGAACTACCTAGTATAGTAAACAAAGCCAAGTTCAGCAGTTTCAACAAGGGGAAGTACCTAGTATAGTAAACAAACCCAAGTCCAGTAGTTTCAACAAGGGGAAGTACCTAGTATAGTAAACAAAGCCAAGTCCTGTAGTTTCAATAACGGGAAGTACCTAGTGTAGTAAACAAACCCAAGTTCAGCAGTTTCAAAAAGGAGAACTACTTACCGTTGATACTCGTGTATGAGTCGAAAAATGTATGACTTAAAATTCACTGAAAATAACAGGGTCGACTTATCCGCGGGTAACACAATATTCCATGATATTTGGGTGACGACATTGTACATCCAACACTGCAAGGCAAGGCGGACAATGGCGGGAGCCGGACACATAGACTCAACATTCATATGGCGCACTGTTTTGCATCTTTTTATAAAATTCGCATTGAATTGTATTTCTACTCACATACTATCTAATTATCGTATATCATCTAGAATTTTAATCTAAATGAGGTAAAGTGATTGGATAATTCAGATGGTAGAGTGCTTGTAATGCCATCGTGAGGTTGGAATCCGGCCTCCCCGTGCTTATCAGTTTGTTCCTAGTGCATGATGATAAAGCGCGTAAACAAATACAGATTTAAATGAAATTATGGTAAAAGTCCAGCGATATAATTATGCTGTTTAAAGAATATGATAGTTTTTAAGTCTTACCTTCGACTTATGCGAGGGTCATAACAAATTTTGTAATTTTTGAATGAAAAATACTCCCATCTATCTGCGAGATCGACTTTCACGCGATTAACTAAGGTAATATAATAAACTAACCCCTTTCCAGCTGCTTCAAGAAGGAAAGCACATATTATAGTAAACAAACCCAAGACCTGTAGTTTTAATAAGGGGAACTACCTAGTATAGTAAACAAAGCCAGGTCCAGCAGTTTCAATAAGGGGAAGTACCTAGAATAGTAAACAAAACCAAGTCCTGTAGTTTCAATTAAGTGAAAAACCTACTATACTAAACCAATCTACCTTACTTAGTCTTGCAATTTAAATAAAGGGATGCACCTGATATAGTAAACAAACGAAGTCACACATTGGCGGATATAACACAATTACGTCATACAATCATACAATCGCTCAAGGTATGACCGGATATATCAATTGTCTGATAATAAATGAAAGGTAACTATCAGTAGACATTTACGTATGCTTACAACAAGCTTTGCAATATTAGGAACGTGAAATAGATCCATTATTTGTAAGAAATATTGTCGGGAATTAATAGTAAATGCATGATTACTTAATATAAAAAAATACTAAATTGTACAAAAAATATATTTAATTTGCAAACAATAAACTATGCATTATACTATGGATATGAATTTATTTCTTGAAATATTGACCGGAAAAAAGAAGTAAATGCACAATTAAATATTTAACATCAGAAGATAGAATCATTCAAAAATAAATTACCTCCACAAAGTTCCACCTCACAGAGATTTATTATTTGCATTGGGTTCTTCATGAAATACGGCAGTTGGATATATTCGCAGTTTTCTGACATTGTTCGCCTTTAAACTTGAAACTGTATAGATAAATTTGTGTTAATTATAAACAGTTACATATAATAAATGATGTTGTGTATATTTTGTGGTTGAAAGGCGTGATTGAATGGGATTGCAGAGGTTTCGATCGATGATAGTTTGAACAGGCTTCGTATGGACTGAGTGTCGTGACTGGTGAGACCAGAAGAAGTGGGGACGAATGGTCGTGCGGTAAAGTACTCGACTGTCGACCTGACGGTACCTGGTAATTTTTCAGGTCTTGACTGAAGTTACTGGTAGAGTGCTTGTAATGCCATCGTGAGGTTGGAATCCGGCCTCCCCGTCCATTGCACTATCGGCTATGGTTGGGATGAAAGAAGGGCACCATAAAAATAGTCCCTTTAGAGGTTTATAGGATCTAAGAGATTTTATCTCATTCTTACAAGGACTTTACACACCAGGAGAGCATGACGGTGATGGATGAATGGACATTGTAGATAAAAGTAGACGGACGGGGGAAGTTGACCACATGAAAAGGTCATGATGTTTTTAATTGTTAGTTGATGTGTGTTAGAGTAGGAACCTTTGCGACTTTTTTTAGATGCCGAGAATTTATCAGGGCTCGTTTGCAAATGACGTATCGCCTCCCCCTTGTCACAAAGTGTCACACATTTTAACCCCCCCCCCCCCACTATGTCACGTCACAATTTAAACTAAATTAAAATACCTCAAATTACTGATTTTTTTTTTCTTTCGTTATTTTTGGAGACAATAATTCTTTTACATTTTCCCATAAGGCATTCAGATGCTGATCGATAGATAAAATTTCATAAGCTTCTTCTTCTTCAAAAACTAACAACTATCGAAAATTTTAAGATACAAAATTTTCATAACGGTCAATTTTCAAAATTTCAAGTTGAGAAGAATTGAAATTTTGGCAGAAAATTCAATCATATTTTGGATTCCCTCATAGATAATTATTATTTTTTTGTGACGTAACATTTTTACAAAATGTCACAAAAATCCTAGACCCCTCTCCCCCCTAAGCGTTACGTCATTTGCGAACGAGCACTTATTATTGTTCGATCGTTCAATTTGTGGCTTGACTATATTAAACTTATTGTGTTTTCATGAATAGCCTGTTGATGTTTTCATTTTATTGTTTGTGGTGTTTAAGGAGCTACGACTTTGTAAACAATGTGTGCTCCATAGAAACAAACTTTGTGCACAACAATTTTAACTGCAGTAATAATTCGTACTAGGATCTTTCACTTTAACCCTCATCCATGTGAGCGGAAATGATGTGATCCATAATATTTTAACTGATTGGATGTTTATATCAATATTACATGTGACGTCATCACTATCTTTCAGCCATGTTGGTGTCGTCTGCGCTGGTGTTGTACTTAGTGTGACTCCAGGCACTGTGGCCAGGTTCTCTTGAAAGAGATAAAAAAAAAAATAAATAAATAGCTATATTTATATTTCATTAAACATTTAATGGCACAATGTACTTGCAGTTTGAGTAGAACCACCCTGATGTGCAAGCTTTTGATACAGTAAGGTTATAAAATATAAACATGTTGTAGTAAAGTGTATTAGTTAATGCTGTCAATATTATTCCCTCCCCCCCCACGTCAGAAATGGTTGAATGAATAGTAGATTATTTTGTCATTGGCAATATTAAGATGAGTGTTGTTAATATGTCTTTATTGTCCCTATAACAATCAATTTATCAGTTTTTAATATCAATACACAATATTTTACACTAAAATATTCGTACAATTTTCTTAATAAAGGTTGAGAATAAAAACGAAAGCCCCCTTGGCCCTAAATGTCCATCCATGCATACGAAGCATACAGTTCCCATTGATATGTCATATTGTGCGTGACTATTACAACACACAGCCGCCTTTACTTTCCAAACTCAGGTACCCTCTTACGTATGTGTTCAGATGTGAACATTCAACGTACTTTCACCAGGCCGTAGACCAACTTGAGTGGTTCTAAAAGATCCGTTTAAATAATGTGCAATAATTGTGTTATTATTCCCATTAGCTCCTATATATTTCCATAAGATCCTGCATATTTCCTAAAGCACCCAGATATTCCCATAAGCTCCTACTTATTCCCATAAGCTCCTAATGGGAATATATGGGAGTTTATGGCAATATCTGGTAGCTTATGACAACATCTTGGTTATGGGAATATTGTTGGTGCTTATGGGAATATCTGTGAGCTTATGGCAATATCTGGGAGATTATATGAATATGTAGGAGCTTATGGGAATATGCAGGAGCTTATAGGAATATGTAGGAGCTTATGGGAATATGTAGGAGCTAATGGAATATGTAGGGTCTTATGAGAATATCTGGGAGATTACGGGAATATGTAGAAGCTTATGGAAATATGTACGAGCTTATGGGAATATTTGGGAGCTTATGGGAATATGAAGGAGCTTTTGGGAATATGTAGGAGCTTGTGGGAATATCTGGGAGCTTATGGGAAGATGCAGGAGCTTATGTGAATATGAAAGAGCTTGTAAAAATATTAGGATCTTATGGGAATATTAGGATCTTATGTGAATATGTAGCAGCTTATGGGAATATGTACGAGCTTTTGGGAATATGTAGGAGCTTATGGGAATTTAAGGAGCGTATGGAAATATGTAGAAGCTTATGGCAATATCTGGGAGCTTATGGGAATATGAAGGAGCTTATGGGAATATGTAGGAGCTTGTGGGAATATCTGGTAGCGTATGGAAAGATGCAGGAGCTTATGGGAATATGTAGGAGCTTATAAAAATATTAGGAACTTATGGAATATTTAGGAGATTATGAGAATATCTGGGAGCTTATGGGAATATGATGGAGCTTATGGGAATATGTAGGAGCTTGTGGGAATATCTGGGAGCTTATGGGAAGATGCAGGAGTTTATGGGAATATGTAGGAGCTTATAAAAATATTAGGAGCTTATGGAATATTTAGGAGCTTATGTGAATATCTGGGAGCTTATGACACTATCTGGTAGCTTATAAGAATATATGCCAATTGATTCTACTCCTGTTTAGTATTTGGCGAATGGGACTATCGGCTTTTGTTTATTTTCAATAACGTAGAGTCAAAATTTTACGCATCAGTAGATTCTACTCCTATTTTCAATATATGAAACAGACTATAAGCTTCGTTTCAATTTTCTGCTATAAAATGATCAACTGCCATGCATAATTAGATTCAAGTCTATGTCAAATATCGAAAAAGAGAGATCAAGATAATTGAGAGAAAGAGAGACAGAGAGGGAGTTAAAGAGAAAGAGAGAGAGAGAATGGAAATATATGGGAACTAATGGGAATATGAGGGTGCTTATTGGAATACCTGGGAGCTTATGGGAATATGTAGGAGCTTATGGGAATATGTAGAAGCTTATGGGAATATTCGGAACTTATGCGAATATGTAGGAGCTTATGGGAATATGTAGGAGTTTATGGGATTATGTAGCAGCTTATGGGAATATAAGGACAAAAAGGAAATATGTAGGAGCTTATGGGAATATCTGGGAGCTTATGGGAATATTAAGAGCTTATGGGAATATGTAGGAGCTTACGTGAATATGTAGGCGCTTATGGGAATATTAGAAGCATATGGAATATTTAGGAGGTTATGTGAATATCTGGGAGATAATGTCACTTTCTGGTAGCTTATGGGAATATATGCCAATTAATTCTCTCCTGTTTAGTATATGGCGAATGGGACTATAGGCTTGTGTTTATTTATAACCACGTAGGGTCAAAATTGTATGCATCAGTAGATTCTACTCCTATTTTACATTACATGAAACAGACTATAAGCGTCGTTACAATTTTCTGCTATACAATGATCAACTGCCACGCATTACTAGATTCAGCTCTATGTCAATTATCGAAAAAGAGAAATAATGAAAGAGAGAGAGAGAGAGACAGAAAGATTAAGAGAGAGAAAGAGAGAGAGAGAATGGGAATATATGGGAACTTATGGGAATATGAGGGTGCTTATGGGAATATCTTTTAGCTTATGGCAATATCTGGGAGCTTATGGGAATATGTATGGGCTTATGGGAATATTATGAGCTTATATGAATATGTAGCAGCTTATGGGAATATGTACGAGCTTATGGGAAAATGAAGGAGCGTATGGGAATATAAGGAGCTTATGGAAATATGTAGGAGCTTATGGGAATATGAAGGAGCTTATGGGAATATGAAGGAGCTTGTGGGAATATCTGGGAGCTTATGGGAAGATGCAGCAGCTTATGTGAATATGTAGGTGCTTATAAAAATATTAGGAGCTTATGGAATATTTAGGATCTTATGTGAATATCTGGGAGCTTATGGCACTATCTGGTAGCTTAAGGAAATATATGGCAATTGATTCTTTCTTGTTTAGTATTTGGCGAATGGGACTATAGGCTTGTGTTTATTTTACACCACGTATGGTCAAAATTTTACGCATCAGTAAATTCTACTCCTATTTTTCAATAATTAAAACAGACTATAAGCTTCGTTAAAATTTTCTGCTATACAATGATAAACTGCGATGCATAAGTAGATTCACGTCTATGTCAATTATCGAAAAAGAGAGATAAGGAAAGATAGAGAGAGAGAGACAGAGAGAGAGAGAGAGAGAGGGAGTGAATGGGAATATATGTAAACTTATAGGAATATGAGGATGCCTATGGTAATATCTGGGAGCTTATGGCAATATCTGGGAGCTTATATGAATATGCAGGAACTTATGGGAATATATAGGAGCTTATGGAAAAATGTAGGAGCTTATGGGAATATCTGCGAGCTTATGGAAATATGAAGGAGCTTATGGGAATATGTAGGAGCTTATGGAATATGTAGGGTCTTATGGGAATATCTGGGAGGGGGGGGGAATATGTAGGAGCTTATGGGAATATTAGGAGCGTATGGGAATATGTAGAAGCTTATGGGAATATATAGAAGCTTATGGGAATATGTAGGAGCTTATGGGAATATCTGGGAGCTTATGGCACTTTATTGTAGCTAATGGGAATATATGCCAATTGATTCTATTCCAGTTTAGTATTTGGCGAATGGGACTATAGGCTTGTGTTTATTTTAACCACGTAAGGTCAAAATTTTACACATCAGTAAATTCTTCTCCTTTTTTTCAATATCTAAAAAAAGATTATAAGCTTCGTTTCAATTTTCTGCTATACAATGATCATCTGCCATGCATAAGTAGATTCTAGTCTATAACAATTATCGAAAAAGAGAGATAAGGAAAGAGAGAGAGACAGAGAAAGAGGGAAAGAGAGAAAGAGAAAGAGAGAATGGGAATATATGTGAACTTTTGGGAGAATGAGGGTGCATATGGGAATAAATAGGAGCTTATGGCAATATCTGGTAGCTATTGGAAATATGTAGGAGCTTATGGGAATATGTAGGAGCTTATGGGAATATGTAGGAGCTTATGGGAATATGTAGGAGCATATGGGAATCTATGTAGAGCTGATGGTAATATAAGGAGCTTATGGAAAAATGTATGAGCTTATGGGAATATCTCCGAGCTTATGGAAATATGAAGGAGCTTATGGAATATGTAGGAGCTTATATGGAATATGTAAGGGTTTATGGGATTATGTGGGAGCTTATGGGAATATGCAGGAGCTTATGGGAATATAGGAACTTATGAAATATCTTGGAGCTTATGGAATATCTGGGAGCTTATGGGAATATCTTGGTGCTAATGGGAATATGTAGGAGCTTATGAGAATATGCAGGAGCTTATAGGAATATCTGGGAGCTTACGGGAATATCTGGGAGCTTATCGGAATATGTAGGAGCTTATGGGAATATGTAGGAGCTTATGGCAATATCTTGGAACTTATTGGAATATCTAAGAACTTATGGCACTAATCTGGTAGCTTATGGAAATATATGCCAATTGATTCTACTCCTGTTTAGTATTATGGCGAATGGGACTATAGGCCTGTGTTTATTTTCAACCACCTAGGGTCAAAATTTTACGCATCAGTAAATTCTACTCCTATTTTTCAATATTTGAAACAGACTATAAGCTTCGTTATAATTTTCTGATATACAATAAATCAACTGCGATGCATAAGTAGATTCAGCTCTATGTCAAGAAATATGAAAGAGAGAGAGAGAGAGACAGAAAGATTAAGAGAGAGAAAGAGAGAGAGAGAGAATGGGAATATATGGGAACTTATTGGAATATGAGGAGTTATGGGAGAGCTTACAATATCTGGGAGCTTATGGGAATATGTATTTAGAATATTATGAGGAATATGTAATGGGAATATGTAGAGCTTATGGGAAAATGAGGAGCGTATGGGGAATATAGAGTTATGGGAATATTGATTTGGGAAATGGGTTATGGGAATATGTGGGTGCTTATGGGAATATCTGGAAGCTTATGGGAATATGCAGGAACTTATGGGAATATGTAGGAGCTTATGGGAATATTAGGAGCGTATGGGAATATGTAGAAGCTTATGGGAATTTATAGGAGCTTATGGAAATATGAAGGAGCTTATGGAACTATATTGTAGCTAATGGGAATATATGCCAATTGATTCTACTCCAGTTTAGTATTTGGCGAATGGGACTATAGGCTTGTGTTTATTTTAACCACGTAGGGTCAAAATTTTACGCATCAGTTAATTCGACTCCTTTTTTCAATATTTGAAACAGACTATAAGCTTCGTTTCAATTTTCTGCTATACAATGATCAACTGCCATGTATAAGTAATATCTAGTCTATGTCAATTATCGAAAAAGAGAGATAAAGAAAGAGAGAGACAGAGAGAGAGAGAGAAAGAGAGAAAGAGAAAGAGGGAATGGGAATAAATGGGAACTTTTGGAAGTATGGGGGTGCTTATGGGAATATATAGAAGCTTATATGGTAGCTAATGGGAATATGTAGTAGCTTATGGGAATATGTACGAGCTTATGGGAATATGTAAGAACTTATGGCAATATGTAGGAGCTTATGGGAATATCTGGGAGCTTATGGGAAAATGAAGGCGCTAATGGGAATATGTAGGAACTTTAGGGAATATTTAGGAGCTTATGGGAATATGTAGGAGCTTATGGGAATATGTAGGAGCTTATGGAAATATGTAGGAGCTTATGGGACTATAAGGAGCTTATTGAAATATGTAGGAGATTATGGGAATATGTTGGAGCTTATGGAAATATCTGGGAGCTTATGGAAATATCTGGAAGCTTATGGGAATATGTAGGAGCTTATGGGAATATGTAGGAGCATATGGGACTATAAGCAGCTTATTGAAATATGTAAGAGATTATGGGAATATGAAGGATCTTATGGGAATATGTAGGAGCTTATGGGAATATACGGAGTTTATGGGATTATGTATGAGCTTATGGGAATATGTAGGAGCTTATGGGAATATAGGAAGCTTATGGAAATATATTGGAGCTTATGGCAATATCTGGGAGCTTATGACAATATCTTGGTGCTAATGGGAATATGTAGGAGCTTATGAGAATATGCAGGAGCTTATAGGAATATCTGGGAGCTTACGGGAATATCTGGGAGCTTATCGGAATATGTAGGAGCTTATGGGAATATGTAGGAGCTTATGGCAATATCTTGGAACTTATTGGAATATTTAAGAACTTATGGCATAATCTGGCTAATTATGGAAATATATGAAATTGATTCTACTCCTGTTTAGTATTGGGCGAATTGGACTATAGGCCTGTGTTTATTTTCAACCACCTAGGGTCAAAATTTTACGCATCAGTAAATTCTACTCCTATTTTTCAATATTTGAAACAGACTATAAGCTTCGTTATAATTTTCTGATATACAATAAATAAACTGCGATGCATAAGTAGATTCACGTCTATGTCAATTATCGAAAAAGAGAGATAAGGAAAGAGAGAGAGAGACAGAGAGAGAGAGAGAGGAGAATGGGAATTTATGTAATTTTATGGGAATATGAGGGTGCTTATGGGAATATCTGGAAGCTTATGGGAATATGCAGGAACTTATGGGAATATGTAGGAGCTCATGGGAATATCTTGGAGCTTATGGAAATATGAAGGAGCTTATGGCACTATATTGTATCTAATGGGAATATATGCCAATTGATTCTACTCCAGTTTAGTATTTGGCAAATGGGACTATATGCTTGTGTTTATTTTAACCACGTAGGGTCAAAATTCTACGCATCAGTTAATTCGACTCCTTTTTTTCAATATTTGAAACAGACTATAAGCTTCGTTTTAATTTTCTGCTATACTATGATCAACTGCCATGTATAAGTAGTATCTAGTCTATGGCAATTATTGAAAAAGAGAGATAAGGAAAGAACGAGAGAGAGAGAAAGAGGGAATGGGAATTAATGGGAACTTTTGGGAGTATGAGGGTGCTTATGGGAATATATGGAAGCTTATATTGTAGCTAATGTGAATATGTAGTAGCTTATGGGAATATGTACGAGCTTATGGAAATATGTAAGAACTTATGGCAATATGTAGGAGCTTATGGGAATATCTGAGAGCTTATGGGAAAATGAAGGCTCTAATGGGAATATGTAGGAAATTATGGCAGTATCTGGTAGCTTATGGGAATATAAGGATCTTATGGAAATATGTAGGAGCTTATGGGAATATGTAGGAGCAAAGTGGAATATGTATGAGCGTATGGGAATATAAGTAGCTTATGGCAATATGTGGGAGCTTGTGGGAATATCTGGGAGCTTATGGGAAAATGAAGGAGCTAATGGGAATATGTAGAAACCTATGGAAGTTTCTGGTTGCTTATGGGAATATAAAGATCTTCTGGAAATATGTAGGAGCTTATGGGAATGTGTAGGAGCTTATGGCAATATGTAGGAGCTTATGGGAATATGTAAGAACTTTAGGGAATATTTAGGAGCTTATGGGAGTATAAGTAGCTAATGGAAATATGTAGGAGCTTATGGAAATATGTAGGAGTTTATGGGAATATGTAGGAGCTTATGGGAATATGTAGGAGCTTGTGGGTATATAAGGAGCTTATGGAAATATGTAGGAGCTTATGGGAATATCTGGGAGCTTATGGGAATATGAAGGTCTTATGGGAATATGTAGCTTATGGAAATATAAGGGAGCTTATGGAAATATCTTGTAGTTTATGACAATATATTGTTGCTTATGGGAATATGTAGGAGCTTATGGTAATATAAGGAGTTTATGGGAATATCTGGGAGCTTATTGGAATATGTGGGAACATATGGCAATATCTGTTAGCTTATAAGAATATATGCCAATTGTTTCTACTCCTGTTTTGTATTTGGCGAATGGGACTATAGGCTTGTGTTTATTTTCAACCACGTAGGGTCAAAATTTTACGCATCAGTAAATTCTACTCCTATTTTTCAATTTTTCAAACAGACTATAAGCTTCGTTTCAATTTTCTGCTATGCAATGATCAACTGTCATGCATAAGTCTATGTCAATTATCGAAAAAGAGAGATAAGGAAAGAGAGAGAGAGAGAGAAATAGAGAGACAGAGAAAGAGAGAGAGAATGGGAATATATGGGAGCTTATGGGAATATGAGGGTGATGTGTGAATGATGTCTTGAGCTTATGACATCAATTCACAGCTGTTGGAATATAATTGTTCGATTTTACCCTGTTTAGCATTTGGCGAATAAAGGGACATAAGTCTGAAGCATTGTCCATAGAGTCAAAATTACAACAAGATATTCTAACCTGTATTTTTCTATATATGAAACAGACAAAAAGCTTCGTATCAATTGTCTGCTATACAATGATCAACTGCCATTCATAAGTAGATTCACGGCTTTGTCAATTATCGAAAAAGAGAGATAAGGAAAGAGAGAGAGAGAGAGAGAGAGAGAGAGAAATAGAGAGAATGAGAATATATGGGAACTAATGGGAATATGTAGGAGCTTATGGGAATATGTAGAAGCTTAAGGGAATATTAGGAACTTATGTAAATATGTAGGAGCTCATGGGAATATGTAGAAGTTTATAGGAATATGTAGCAGCTTATGGAAATATAATGAGCTAATGGAAATATGTAGGAGCTAATGTGAATAGTCTGGGAGCTTATGGGAATATGAAGAATCTTAATGGGAATATATAGGAGCTTATGTGAGGTATCTGGGAGATTATGGGAAAAGTTGCAGGAGCTTATGGGAATATGTAGAAGCTTATGGGAATATTATGAGTTTTTGGGAATATGTAGGAGATTATGGGAATATGTAGGAGCTCTATGGAAATATGTAGGAGCTTATGGAAATATGTAGTAGCTTGACACGAGTGTATCTGGGAGCTTATGGGAATATCTAGGAGCTTAAAGGAATATAAAGGAGCTTATGGGAATATCGGGGAGCATATGGGAATATGCAGGAGCTTAGGGAATATGTGGGAGCTTGTGGGGAATATTAGGAGCCATGGGAATATCTCTCGGAGCTTATGCGGAATATGGAGTAGCTTATTGGAATATGAACAGAGCTTATGGGAATATGAAGAAGCTTATGGGAATTTTAGGAGCTTATGGGAATATGTATGAGTTTATGGCAATAGAAGGAGCTTACAGGGAATATGTAGGAGCTTACAGCAATATGTGGGAGCTTATGGGAATATTAGGAGTTTATGGGAATATGAAGAATCTTATGGGAATATGCAGGAGCTTATGTGAGTATCTGGGAGATTATGGGAAAAGGCAGGAGCTTTTGGGAATATGTAGGAGCTTATGGGAATATGTAGGAGCTATGCAGGAATATTAGAAGCTTATGGGAATATGTAGTCGCTTATGGGAATATGTAGGAGCTATGGGAATATGTAGGAGCTATGGGAATATAAAGGAGCTTATGGGAATATCGGGGAGCATATGGGAATATGCAGGAGCTTATGGAAATATGTAGTAGCTACGAGTAAGTATATCTGGGAGCTTATGGGAATATCTAGGAGCTTATGGGAATATAGGGGTGGAGCTTATGGGAATATTATGAGCTTTTGGGAATATGTAGGAGATTATGGGAATATGTAGGAGCCTATGGGAATATGTAGGAGCTTATGGAAATATGTAGTAGCTTACGAGTATATCTGGGAGCTTATGGGAATATCTAGGAGCTTATGGGAATATAAAGGAGCTTATGGGAATATCTGGGAGCTTATGTAAATATGCAGAACTTATGGGAATATGTAGGAGCTTATGGGACTATGTAGGAGCTTATGGGAATATCAGGGAGCTTATGGGAATATGAAGGAGCTTATGGGAATATGTAGGAGCTTATGGGAATATCTGGGAGCATATGGGAATATGCAGGATCTTAGGGGAATATGTGGGAGCTTATGGGAATATTAGGAGCTTATGGGAATATCTCGGAGCTGATGGGAATATGAAGGAGCTCATGGGAATATCTGGGAGATTATGGAAATATTTAGAAGCTTATGGGAATTTAAGGAGCTTATGGGAATATGTATGAGATTATGGCAATAGAAGGAACTTACAGGAATATGTAGGAGCTTACAGGAATATGTAGGAGCTTATGGGAATATCTGGAAGCGTATGACAATATCTTGGTGCTTATGGAAAAATGTAGGAGCTTATGGCAATATCTATGAGCTTATGGCGATTTTTTGGAGCTTATGGGAATATGTGGGAACTTATGCGAATTTGTAGGAATTTATGGGAATATTAGGATCTTGTGGGAATATGAATAAGCTTATGGGAATATATAGGAGCTTATGGGAGTATCTGAGAGATTATGGGAATAGGCAGCAGCTTTTGGGAATATGTAGGAGCTAATGGGAATATGTAGGAGCTATGTGAATATTAGAAGCTTATGGGAATATGTAATCGCTTATGGGAATATGTAGGAGCTTATGGGAATATGTAGGAGCTAACGGGAATATTAGAAACTTATGGGAATATGTAGGAGCTTATGGGAATATGTAGGAGCTTATGAGAATATCATGGATCTTGTAGGAATATGTCGGAGCTTATGGGAATATGTAGGAGCGTATGGGAATATTAGGAGCTTATGGGAATATGTAGGAGCTTATGGGAATAGGTAGGAGCTTATGGCTATATCTGGGAGCTTATGACAATATCTTGGTGCTTAAGGAATATGTAGGAACTTATGACACTATCGGTGAGCTTATGGCAATATCTTCGATGTTATGGGATTATGTAGGAGCTTATGCGAATATGTGGGAGTTTATTGGAATATTAGGAGCTTATGGAATATGTAGGAGATTATGTGAATATCTGGGAGCTTATGACACTATCTGGCAGCTTATGGGAATATATGCCAATTGATTTTACTCCTGTTCAGTATTTGGCGAATGGGACAATAGTCTTGTGTTTATTTTCAACTACGTAGAGTCAAAATTTTACGCATCAGTATATTCTGCTCGTATTTTTCTATATATGAAACAGACAAAAAGCTTCGTATCAATTGTCTGCTATACAATGATCAACTGCCATTCATAAGTAGATTCACGGCTTTGTCAACTATCGAAAAAGAGAGATAAGGAAAGAGAGAGAGAGAGAGAGAGAGAGAGAAATAGAGAGAATGAGAATATATGGGAACTAATGGGAATATGTAGGAGCTTATGGGAATATGTAGAAGCTTAAGGGAATATTAGGAACTTATGTAAATATGTAGGAGCTCATGGGAATATGTAGAAGTTTATAGGAATATGTAGCAGCTTATGGAAATATAATGAGCTAATGGAAATATGTAGGAGCTTATGTGAATATCTGGGAGCTTATGGGAATATGAAGAATCTTATGGGAATATATAGGAGCTTATGTGAGTATCTGGGAGATTATGGGAAAAGGCAGGAGCTTATGGGAATATGTAGAAGCTTATGGGAATATTATGAGCTTTTGGGAATATGTAGGAGATTATGGGAATATGTAGGAGCCTATGGGAATATGTAGGAGCTTATGGAAATATGTAGTAGCTTACGAGTGTATCTGGGAGCTTATGGGAATATCTAGGAGCTTATGGGAATATAAAGGAGCTTATGGGAATATCGGGGAGCATATGGGAATATGCAGGAGCTTAGGGGAATATGTGGGAGCTTATGGGAATATTAGGAGCTTATGGGAATATCTCGGAGCTTATGGGAATATGAAGTAGCTTATGGGAATATGAAGAAGCTTATGGGAATATGAAGAAGCTTATGGGAATTTTAGGAGCTTATTGGAATATGTATGAGTTTATGGCAATAGAAGGAGCTTACAGGAATATGTAGGAGCTTGCAGCAATATGTGGGAGCTTATGGGAATATTAGGAGTTTATGGGAATATGAAGAATCTTATGGGAATATATAGGAGCTTATGTGAGTATCTGGGAGATTATGGGAAAAGGCAGGAGCTTATGGGAATATGTAGAAGCTTATGGGAATATTATGAGCTTTTGGGAATATGTAGGAGATTATGGGAATATGTAGGAGCCTATGGGAATATGTAGGAGCTTATGGAAATATGTAGTAGCTTACGAGTATATCTGGGAGCTTATGGGAATATCTAGGAGCTTATGGGAATATAAAGGAGCTTATGGGAATATCGGGGAGCATATGGGAATATGCAGGAGCTTAGGGGAATATGTGGGAGCTTATGGGAATATTAGGAGCTTATGGGAATATCTCGGAGCTTATGGGAATATGAAGAAGCTTATGGGAATATGAAGAAGCTTATGGGAATTTTAGGAGCTTATTGGAATATGTATGAGTTTATGGCAATAGAAGGAGCTTACAGGAATATGTAGGAGCTTGCAGCAATATGTGGGAGCTTATGGGAATATTAGGAGTTTATGGGAATATGAAGAATCTTATGGGAATATATAGGAGCTTATGTGAGTATCTGGGAGATTATGGGAAAAGGCAGGAGCTTTTGGGAATATGTAGGAGCTTATGGGAATATGTAGGAGCTTATGGAATATTAGAAGCTTTTGGGAATATGTAGTCGCTTATGGGAATATGTAGGAGCTTATGGGAATATGTAGGAGCTTACGGGAATATTAGGAACTTATGGGAATATATAGGAGCTTATGGGAATATGTAGGAGCTTTTGAGAATATCATGGATCTTGTTGGAATATGTAGGAGCTTATGGGAATATGTAGGAGCTTATGGGAATAGGTAGGAGCTTATGGCTATATCTGGGAGCTTATGACAATATCTTGGTGCTTAAGGGAATATGTAGGAACTTATGACACTATCTGTGAGCTTATGGCAATATCTTCGATGTTATGGGATTATGTAGGAGCTTATGCGAATTTGTAGGAGTTTATTGGAATATTAGAGCTTTTGGAATATGTAGGAGATTATGTGAATATCTGGGAGATTATGACACTATCTGGCAGCTTATGGGAATATATGCCAATTGATTTAACTCCTGTTTAGTATTTGGCGAATGGGACAATAGTCTTGTGTTTATTTTCAACTACGTAAAGTCAAAATTTTACGCATCAGTAAATTCTGTTCGTATTTTTCTATATATGAAACTGACAAAAAGCTTCGTATAAGGAAAGAGAGAGAGAGAGAGAGAGAGAGTGAGAAATAGAGAGAATGAGAATATATGGGAATACGAGGGAGCTTATGGAAATATCCGGAAGCTTATGGCGATTTCTAAGAGCTTATGTGGATATGTTGGAGCTTATGGGAATATGTAGGAGCTTATGGGAATATTAGGAGATTATGGGATATGTAGGAGCTTATGGGAATATGTAGGAGCTCATATGAATATGTACGAGCTTATGGAAGTATATTAAAGCTTATGGAAATAGCTTGAAGCTTATGGGATTATGTAGGAGCTTATGGAAAAATGTAGGATCTTATGGGAAAAACTAGGAGCTTATGTGAATATGCAGGAGTTTATGGGAATATGTAGGAGCCTATGGGAAGATGCAGGAGCTTATGGGAATATGTAGGAGCTCATGGAAATATTAGAAGCTTATGGAATATTTAGGTGCTTATTTGAATATCTGGGAGCTTATGGCACTATCTGGTAGCTTAAGGAATTATATGACAATTGATTCTCTCTGGTTTAGTATTTGGCGAATGGAACTATAGGCTTGTGTTTATTTTTAACAACGTAGGGTCAAAATTTTACGCATCAGTAGATTCTACGCCTATTTTTACATTATATGAAACAGACTTTAAGCTTCGTTTCAATTTTCCGCTATACAATGATCAACTGCTATGCATAAGTAGATTCGCGTCTATGTCAATTTTCGAAAAAGAGAGATAAGGAAGGAGAGAGAGAGACAGAGAGAGTAAGAGAGAGAAATATATATAGAGAGATTGGGAAAATATGGGAACTTATGGGAATATGAGGGTGCTTATGGGAATATCTGTGAGCTTATGACAATATCTGGGAGCTTATGGAAATATGTAGGAGCTTATGGAAATATGTAGGAGCTTATGTGAATATGTTGGAGCTTATGGCAATATGTAGGAGCTTATGGGAATATAAGGAGCTTATGGGAATATGTAATAGCTTATGGAAATATGTAGGAGCTTATGGTAATATCTCTGAGCTGATGGGAATATGAAGGAGCGTATGGGATTATAAAGGAGCTAATGGGAATATGAAGGAGCTTATAACAATATGTATGAGCTTATGGGATAATTAGGAGCGTGGTGGGAATATGTAAGTCAGAACAAAGGAGCCACAGTTAAGGTAGGAGCCGGTGGAAGTTATCTGGAGCCACATGGAAATATGACAAGTTTATGGGAATATTTAGGAGCCGATGGGAATATCAGGGAGCTTATGGGAATATCTGGGAGCTTATGGCAACATCTGGAAGCTTATGACAATTTCTTGGTGCTTATGGAAAATTGTAGGAGCTTATGGCAATATCTTGGAGCTTATGGGAATATGTGGGAACTTATGCGAATATGTAGACATATTTTTAGAAAACATTTATGGAATCAAGACGCCGGGATGACGTCATTTTGACGCCATTATTTAAATTGATTTGACTTTTTAAAAAAAAGGGTATGTTCCATTGATGGCCTTGCCCATAGTCACTAAGTTTTTTTTTTTTAAATGCTCATTTAATAATATCCGCAGATTAGGGTGATAACAAAAAAAAATATTTTTATGAAACCACTTGGAATCGAGGAACGTTTAAGTGTAAGTTAAGAATATCAATTGCATTTTTGGTTTTTTTTTAAAAAAGTTCCCCCACCTCCCCCTTTTTCGGAAGAAAAAAGTGAAAAAAATATTTCTTTTTTCAAAAAAGGACAAGATTTTTTTTAGCTTAATTCAAAAGAGTAATAATAATAATAATCAACTTTTATTAACAAAAAAGATACAGATCAGTTAGTAATATGTACAGAATGTTCAAGGAATGTGTAAAACATATTGTTCATATAAATTTCATATTCAAAAATTTTAATTTTCTCGATTTTGCATGAAGTTCCTCCATCAGTTTTTCAGCACGTTTTTACTTTAAACAGAGAAATGTTCATTGAAGGACGCTTTATTGTAGTGTTGCAAACAGAGAAATGTTGCAAATACTGTAATAGAAAACAACATTTGTTTTTTATTGCCATAAACACAATACGATATGAATACTACCTGCGAGGGAGACGCGCGGACACCACGCATAAACAGCAAAGATGAAAACTACCTGGGTTAGACGATATTGTATTTAAGGATGTGTAGTTAATAGATTTTTAACGGTTTCGCACTTTTCAGAACGGTGGGTAAGAGAAGGGGGTGCCAATATTACACGCACATGGCACAACTATAGCTGGCTACGGCTCTGCGGATGGTGTGGTCACGTGCTGGGAGTCAAACTAGATTTATTGAAGAGACGCATACTGTTATACGGGTGGCCGAGTGGTGTAGATACTCGACTGTCGACCTGAGAGTCCTCGGTTCGATCCTCGGTGAGAACCGTGGGAATTTCTCCAGGTGAAATGTGTTTCAAAGTCGTCCCACAATTTCACCCAGCTTTAAATGAGTAACTGACTTAAGGCTGCTGGGCGTTGTGCTAACCACACAATCCCTTCATATGCCGAGGTTATAGAAACAGATGAATTCTACACTTCATCTGCCCCGATGGCTCGTTAGGGCTAAGAAGGGAACTTTTAGATTTAGAGGTCTACATTCCGGGTCGGGCGGAGTGTCTTAACCAGCCAATGACGGATTTAGTTAAGATTTGAGTTTCTTTTGATTCTGATCAAAGCTGGGCGTAATTTCGTTTGCTCAGTCTCTAGTAGCAAAACATGATTGTTTTTTTTTACATAACAAGTTGTTCGGAACTAATTTATACAGAGAGTTGTTCGGAACTAATTTATACAGAGAGTTGTTCGGAACTAATTTATACAGAGAGTTGTTCGGAACTAATTTATACAGAGAGTTGTTCGGAACTAATTTATACAGAGAGTTGTTCGGAACTAATTTATACAGAGAGTTGTTCGGAACTAATTTATACAGAGAGTTGTTCGGAACTAATTTATACAGAGAGTTGTTCGGAACTAATTTATACAGAGAGTTGTTCGGAACTAATTTATACAGTGTGAAGGCCACAGTCCATCAAATACCTGAACTACTCCTCCCCTCCCCCCCCGGCTCATAATCAGAGGTTCTCCTATTCCCCTCTTCTGCCCCCCTGCCCCCTCTACTCCGTAAAGAGTCAATAACACGTGTGGTTAGCAAAACAAGGTCAAAGTGTCTACGTGCTCCAGAGCTGGACTTCTCACCTTCGACCGCTGACCGACTCTGGTAATGTAACTCTTGAGTCACGCTTTGATGTCCTAAAGCCCTTCTCCCCCCCCCCCCGCTCCATACACACCTCATTCAGTAGCATTGACATAGCAATTTACGGCTGAGAGACTATGACTTAGAATTAGTTGAAGACTGAAGCTGGAGTGAGTCAGTCGTAGAGTGTAGTTGGTTAGACAGAAGGTTGTCCCAATTAAACATAAAAATTTACTATTGGCTTCTCAGTGATGGATTGCCTAACTTTTAACTACTAGTTCGCACCTATTTTAATTCTTATTGCGCGCAATTTTAAAATAATTCTATTTTAACAAATTAATAATAAAATAATTGAACATTAAGCGTAAACATACAAGAAAAGTAATACGTTTTACTAAGTAGAACAAATAAGCAGGGGGGGCCAGACAAAACGCATGGGGGACCAGGCCCCGTGCCCCCCGCACGCTACGGGCCTGTAATTACCTAACATAATAAACAGTGGTCAATAAACAGGGGTTATGTCCACTGGTGTATGGAATGTTTACCATTTAAGAAACAGTTGTTGTTTTTTTCAACAAAATTCTGGACAGCTACGATAAAGTGATTGTATGCATTAAAATATGTAAACAAAACATCGTGCCGTAGTTGAATCGTGGAACATAAACATGGGCTATGGTTCACTGAAAAAAAAAACCCTGATAAAATGAACTAAAGTGAAACATACAAACAGAAACTATTACTTGTTATAGTGAATTGCATAGAGAAAACTGTGGCGTATGTTGCAGGGGAATGGGGGTCAAAACAGTCGTTTGGGAGAAATAGAGATATGGGGAAAGGGATTACTATGGAAATGAACTATGGAAGCTTTGAGTGAATACCTTCATTTATTAAACGCAGTTGTTACTCGACCAGCAAACTGGAATATTTTTTTTTCCGGCCGACCAGCATAGATGTTCGTATGCGCGACTTTTTTAGGAGTCCGTCTATAGATATTGCGCATGCGCGACTAGACGGCCTCCGTATTCTTTTTGTTTCGGGATCCAGCTATAGATATTGCGCCTAAATCTATTCCTAACCCTATCTCTAACCCTAACCCAAGCCCTAACCCTAGCCCCAACAACAAAAAAAAAAAAAAAAAAAAAAAATATGCAATAATATGCAGTCCGAGTCTGTTTAGTCGCGCATGCACACATCTATTCCTAGTCGGCGGAAAAAAAAAAATATTATTCCAGTTTGCTAGTCGGGTAATATTTGCGTTTATTAAATGTTACTCAAACATAACTGTCTCTATGGCTAAAAAAAACATTTATGTGCGGATCTTTTATAATAGTGCTAACATGAGCAGTTGGTTATGATCGAGGAGTTAAGAAAGACTGAATCATAATAGTAATTTTTTCAATTTGACCATGAGGTCAACAACCTAATAACATTTGTTATACTAGTAAAAGAAATACCTATACCAGCTTGGTAGTTAATCATTGAGTTGGGGGTCAAATTATTTTGTTTTTCGACGGAGTAGTTTTTAACGCTAGTTTCTTTTTTTTTATGGATTTGCTGCTGGGTCCACAAGTCTTGTAACTTACTTTGTGATTTTTTTCTCATTTAGTGAGAATGTTCAAAGTTCAATGTATAGGTTTTAAAAAATTAAAATGAATTAAAATTTTGGAGAATTAAAGCGAATTACTGTTAAGAGTTAAGTAATGTTAATATCTATGGGAGAAACTCACCAAGAGATTATAACATCACAATAAACATGAAGCTATGCACTTGAGTATTAATGCGCGAATTGTTAAGTTTTTCTTAGTATAACCTTTAAAGACTTACACAATAAATCATATATAATAATACTCATTTCCAGTGTGCGTTAAATTGAAAGTAAAGAATTAATACAACATATTCCAGTTGAAAATACAACCATGAAAGAAATCGAATCTGCCCGAAACCAAAAAATAACCTAGCCTACCGATCAAGCCTAAGGGGATATAACTTTATGCAAATTTTTTGCAGGGCACAGCTAGTTAAGATATATTAACGTGTACAAAAGTATAAAATTAATTGTATATAAATTTAAAAAAAAAAGCTTTTGAACACATAATGCTATTTATTATAAATGTATATTCAACTAACTATTGAAAATATGTGTAAAAAGAAGGGGCTATTTACCCGTTTGCATTTGATTCTGAAAATCATTTCCCTTCATTTCAAACATGGCCAGGGGCTAGCATCTCACAATGTAAGTAAAAAAAAAAAAGATTGTTAGACCCCACCCCCTACCCAAGTGATGCCATTGACTTCTTGTCTGGACATGTCTTTGTTTACTATACTAGGTACTTCCCCTTGTTGAAACTGCTGGACATGGCTTTGTTTACTATACTAGGTAGTTCCCCTTGTTGAAACTACAGGACTTGGCTTTGTTTACTCACAGACTTAGATACCGTATACTATTACCTTAGATGTTTTGATATAGAAGATGTCAAACAAGTAGGACCAAGACGAATAAAGGTATACAATGTGATAAGACGACAAAAGACTAGGTGGGGAGAACACAATGAACTAGTAAAACAGCAAAGGTGGGACGACTCTAGAATTAGACCGAGTGCTACGTCGGACATTCTGGTATAGTTAACAATGACGACCAGGGGGCGCCCCTTAGATATATTAAAAAAGAAAGTAAAATACGGAAGTAGAATGTGACGTAATTAAGTAATTAACGCAATTTAACGCGCAGACGTTATAATATAAATACGGCTAGGTTTTAACCGTTTAATGTATTGAATATACTCCACAGGCATACTGGAACCGAGTTCAAATATTTGAAATAATAAATCATCAATCACATATTATATAACACAAAGGTGCCGCAAGCCTGCGGTCATGACTTGAACAGCTCACACGCTGTTAACTTAAATATATAGATTGTATTTTACTGTAAACTATTTTTAGTCCTTTTGTCGCAGCTTATGTAAGGTTGGGGTAATATTGACGTCATATTTCATCTCGCCTGGCCACTGTTTTACTTTCATGCATCATCGACTTAGGCGAAAGGGATTGGTTAGCGAGTGACTGACCAACATACGTCATCGGGGGAAAGAACAAGGCGGGACGGTGGGGGGGGGGGTAGAAAACCTCAATGAGTTGAGTGTAAGCGAGAGCGGGATGTGATCTGTTTCTCATCACCCGCTCTCTTGCTGGTAACTTACCCACGCGATTGTTGTAGTCTTTTGCTGGTCGCTGATGGTACAACTATTTACCGGAGCCAACTATGCCCACTCCCCTAAGTTGTGCCCAAGATACGGGACCTTGCCCTTGTATCCAGACAAAGTACAATAACATAATAAGTACATTATCTCAGGTCATGGTGTCGAATGTCAAAATGCAGGGGGCCCCCCAAAGAGGCAAAGCCCCCCCCCCGGGCCATTAAATCCCTCGGTTCGGCACTGATCCTAAAGTTTGTTTGATCAATGATTTTGAAAATATTGGCAATGCATAGTCACATCATGTGAATCTATTTCAAGTAGACCTGATAACTTTAACGCATTTTGTACATAAGTACACATGTGTCAGCTTGCTTTACTGGTGGTTAGCTATAATTATATTCAAAGAACTTGAACCTAACGCGGTCAGTGACGTTTCATTCATAAATCCGATTACATATTTAAATCTGACAAAATTTCCCTCTCCTCCCACCCTTCCATTTTTGCATCACAATCTAAAGGTCCACTACATCATATCGTTCGTCATGCATCACAATCTAAAGGTCCACTACATCATATCGTTCGTCATGCATCACAATCTAAAGGTCCACTACATCATATCGTTCGTCATGCATCACAATCTAAAGGTCCACTACATCATATCGACTCGTCATGCATCACAATCTAAAAGGTCCACTACATCATATCGTTCGTCATATGCATCACAATCTAAAGGTCCACTACATCATATCGTTCGTCATGCATCACAATCTAAAGGTCCACTACATCATATCGTTCGTCATGCATCACAATCTAAAGGTCCACTACATCATATCGTTCGTCATGCATCACAATCTAAAGGTCCACTACATCATATCGTTCGTCATGCATCACAATCCAAAGGTCCACTACATCATATCGTTCGTCATGCATCACAATCTAAAGGTCCACTACATCATATCGTTCGTCATGCATCACAATCTAAAGGATCCACTACATCATATCGTTCGTCATGCATCACAATCTAAAGGTCCACTACATCATATCGTTCGTCATGCATCACAATCTAAAGGTCCACTACATCATATCGTTCGTCATGCATCACAATCTAAAGGTCCACTACATCATATCGTTCGTCATGCATCACAATCTAAAGGCCCACTACATCATATCGTTCGTCATGCATCACAATCTAAAGGCCCACTACATCATATCGTTCGTCATGCATCACAATCTAAAGGCCCACTACATCATATCGTTCGTCATGCATCACAATCTAAAGGCCCACTACATCATATCGTTCGTCATGCATCACAATCTAAAGGCCCACTACATCATATCGTTCGTCATGCATCACAATCTAAAGGTCCACTACATCATATCGTTCGTCATGCATCACAATCTAAAGGTCCACTACATCATATCGTTCGTCATGCATCACAATCTAAAGGTCCACTACATCATATCGTTCGTCATGCATCACAATCTAAAGGTCCACTACATCATATCGTTCGTCATGCATCACAATCTAAAGGTCCACTACATCATATCGTTCGTCATGCATCACAATCTAAAGGTCCACTACATCATATCGTTCGTCATGCATCACAATCTAAAGGTCCACTACATCATATCGTTCGTCATGCATCACAATCTAAAGGCCCACTACATCATATCGTTCGTCATGCATCACAATCTAAAAGGTTACCACTACATCATATCGTTCGTCATGCATCACAATCTAAAGGTCCACTACATCATATCGTTCGTCATGCATCACAATCTAAAGGTCCACTACATCATATCGTTCGTCATGCATCACAATCTAAAGGTCCACTACATCATATCGTTCGTCATGCATCACAATCTAAAGGCCCACTACATCATATCGTTCGTCATGCATCACAATCTAAAGGCCCACTACATCATATCGTTCGTCATGCATCACAATCTAAAGGCCCACTACATCATATCGTTCGTCATGCATCACAATCTAAAGGTCCACTACATCATATCGTTCGTCGTGCATCACAATCTAAAGGTCCACTACATCATATCGTTCGTCATGCATCACAATCTAAAGGTCCACTACATCATATCGTTCGTCATGCATCACAATCTAAAGGTCCACTACATCATATCGTTCGTCATGCATCACAATCTAAAGGTCCACTACATCATATCGTTCGTCATGCATCACAATCTAAAGGTCCACTACATCATATCGTTCGTCATGCATCACAATCTAAAGGTCCACTACATCATATCGTTCGTCATGCATCACAATCTAAAGGTCCACTACATCATATCGTTCGTCATGCATCACAATCTAAAGGTCCACTACATCATATCGTTCGTCATGCATCACAATCTAAAGGTCCACTACATCATATCGTTCGTCATGCATCACAATCTAAAGGTCCACTACATCATATCGTTCGTCATGCATCACAATCTAAAGGTCCACTACATCATATCGTTCGTCATGCATCACAATCTAAAGGTCCACTACATCATATCGTTCGTCATGCATCACAATCTAAAGGTCCACTACATCATATCGTTCGTCATGCATCACAATCTAAAGGTCCACTACATCATATCGTTCGTCATGCATCACAATCTAAAGGCCCACTACATCATATCGTTCGTCATGCATCACAATCTAAAGGCCCACTACATCATATCGTTCGTCATGCATCACAATCTAAAGGCCCACTACATCATATCGTTCGTCATGCATCACAATCTAAAGGCCCACTACATCATATCGTTCGTCATGCATCACAATCTAAAGGCCCACTACATCATTTCGTTCGTCATGCATCACAATCTAAAGGCCCACTACATCATATCGTTCGTCATGCATCACAATCTAAAGGTCCACTACATCATATCGTTCGTCATGTTTTTTTCATCACAATCTAAAGGTCCACTACATCATATCGTTCGTCATGCATCACAATCTAAAGGTCCACTACATCATATCGTTCGTCATGCATCACAATCTAAAGGTCCACTACATCATATCGTTCGTCATGCATCACAATCTAAAGGTCCACTGCATCATATCGTTCGTCATGCATCACAATCTAAAGGTCCACTACATCATATCGTTCGTCATGCATCACAATCTAAAGGCCCACTACATCATATCGTTCGTCATGCATCACAATCTAAAGGCCCACTACATCATATCGTTCGTCATGCATCACAATCTAAAGGTCCACTACATCATATCGTTCGTCATGCATCACAATCTAAAGGTCCACTACATCATATCGTTCGTCATGCATCACAATCTAAAGGTCCACTACATCATATCGTTCGTCATGCATCACAATCTAAAGGTACATCATATCGTTCGTCATAGTCCCACATCATATCGTTGTCATGCATCATTAGGTCCGCACATCATATCTGGTTTGTCTTGCATCACAATCTAAAGGTCCACTACATCATATCGTCTCGTCATGCATCACAATCTAAAGGTCCACTACATCATATCGTTCGTCATGCATCACAATCTAAAGGTCCACTACATCATATCGTTCGTCATGCATCACAATCTAAAGGTCCACTACATCATATCGTTCGGGTCATGCATCACAATCTAAAGGTCCACTACATCATATCGTTCGTCATGCATCACAATCTAAAGGTCCACTACATCATATCGTTCGTCATGCATCACAATCTAAAGGCCCACTACATCATATCGTTCGTCATGCATCACAATCTAAAGGCCCACTACATCATATCGTTCGTCATGCATCACAATCTAAAGGCCCACTACATCATATCGTTCGTCATGCATCACAATCTAAAGGTCCACTACATCATATCGTTCGTCATGCATCACAATCTAAAGGTCCACTACATCATATCGTTCGTCATGCATCACAATCTAAAGGTCCACTACATCATATCGTTCGTCATGCATCACAATCTAAAGGCCCACTACATCATATCGTTCGTCATGCATCACAATCTAAAGGCCCACTACATCATATCGTTCGTCATGCATCACAATCTAAAGGTCCACTACATCATATCGTTCGTCATGCATCACAATCTAAAGGCCCACTACATCATATCGTTCGTCATGCATCACAATCTAAAGGCCCACTACATCATATCGTTCGTCATGCATCACAATCTAAAGGTCCACTACATCATATCGTTCGTCATGCATCACAATCTAAAGGTCCACTACATCATATCGTTCGTCATGCATCACAATCTAAAGGTCCACTACATCATATCGTTCGTCATGCATCACAATCTAAAGGTCCACTACATCATATCGTTCGTCATGCATCACAATCTAAAGGTCCACTACATCATATCGTTCGTCATGCATCACAATCTAAAGGTCCACTACATCATATCGTTCGTCATGCATCACAATCTAAAGGTCCACTACATCATATCGTTCGTCATGCATCACAATCTAAAGGTCCACTACATCATATCGTTCGTCATGCATCATAAACTAAAGGTCCACTACATCATATCGTTCGTCATGCATCATAAACTAAAGGTCCACTACATCATATCGTTCGTCATGCATCATAAACTAAAGGTCCACTACATCATATCGTTCGTCATGCATCACAATCTAAAGGCCCACTACATCATATCGTTCGTCATGCATCACAATCTAAAGGTCCACTACATCATATCGTTCGTCATGCATCACAATCTAAAGGTCCACTACATCATATCGTTCGTCATGCATCATAATCTAAAGGTCCACTACATCATATCGTTCGTCATGCATCATAATCTAAAGGCCCACTACATCATATCGTTCGTCATGCATCATAATCTAAAGGCCCACTACATCACATCGTTCGTCATGCATCACAATCTAAAGGTCCACTACATCACATCGTTCGTCATGCATCACAATCTAAAGGTCCACTACATCATATCGTTCGTCATGCATCACAATCTAAAGGTCCACTACATCATATCGTTCGTCATGCATCATAAACTAAAGGTCCACTACATCATATCGTTCGTCATGCATCATAAACTAAAGGTCCACTACATCATATCGTTCGTCATGCATCACAATCTAAAGGTCCACTACATCATATCGTTCGTCATGCATCATAATCTAAAGGTCCACTACATCATATCGTTCGTCATGCATCATAATCTAAAGGCCCACTACATCATATCGTTCATCATGCATCACAATCTAAAGGTCCACTACATCACATCGTTCGTCATGCATCACAATCTAAAGGTCCACTACATCATATCGTTCGTCATGCATCATAATCTAAAGATCAACAGTAAATATATAGACAAACTTTCAAATGTTTTTTTTTCATTTTATTTTTGATCAATATTTCAATTTTTATAAAAAGTTCAATATGAAGATGCATAATTTATGCTTCAAACATCATCCAACACGATCATACAGTAGAAAATATTTATATTTACAAATTATTGTTTTTTTCATAAAAACATATGTCTTCATAAACGTATCATATGTTTCTTCACACACGTGAATTATTACGCTGCATTCATCGTTTGTCTTTACATTCATACAACAATTATCGTGATCAACATAAATTATCATATATATCTCTAACCTGCTCTCTACCTGACACAAGATAATTTCTAACCAGCGCTGTACCTGACACAAGATAATCTCTAACCAGCGCTCTACCTGACACAAGATAATCTCTAACCAGCGCTCTACCTGACACAAGGTAATCTCTAACCAGCGCTCTACCTGACACAAGATAATATCTAACCAGCGCTCTATCTGATACAAGATACTCTCTAACCAGCGCTCTACCTGACACAAGATAATCTCTAACCAGCGCTCTACCTGACACAAGATAATCTCTAACCAGCGCTCTACCTGATACAAGATAATCTCTAACCAGCGCTTTCTGACAGAAGTTAATCTCTTTAGTCCTCACACCCACTCTCTTATATAAAGATGTAGTGGCTCACTATCTTCCTTGCCAGTAAAGTTTTAATCCAATTGACAAGAAAGTTTTAAATTATGCATTGTCAACGCGAATACACAAGTTATTTGGAACTAGTGATTACCGATTCCTCAAGACAGGAAAAACATTACACGATACTAGCAGACAAAGCGAGCTGTTTTTTTCTATCCACACCCAGTCGGGGTGTAATGGCCATGGAGGCATAACGTGGAAAAAATGAACTTCAACAATGACTAAAAACAGTTCCTTGATCATCACCGGAAATCGAACACGCGTTACCCTCAGGTTGACAGACGTTAAAGTTAGGTGCAAACTCTCCAAATATCCCGTTATAACTATTAGATATTAATTCTACATTTCCGTTTCTCCAGTTGAACCTAAAAAAAAAAAGATAATGTGCTGAATTGTTTTTTATTCCTATCGTTGCTTATAAGATGTAAGTCTGTTGTAAACATATAAATATTTCCTTTAATAAATACACTTAAAAGCTATACCTCCACTGGGGATATATACAGAACATAAAGACTTGAGACCAGTTCCGTAACTGCCAAGGTTCTTGTACAGTTTCATTCAGATCACATCTGTAGTCTACAGTTGTACTATCCAGGAGGGTGACAAGTCCGTTACAGCTGACCGTAACATTGTTAGCCAAGCGGAAGTCAACTGTAATCTCCAGTCTGTATACTGTATAAAAAAACCGATATAATAAGTTTTGAGACTACATACTTTCACATTAGTTCATTTAATCATTATAAGTTTAAGTGTTAATTTATTGAATTGAGTTACGATTAATGCATTATAAACTCAATATTCATACTCTGAATTGTTCAATTTAACCTCATCCATGTGAATGGATATGTTATGTTCCATAATATCCTCAACGATCGTATATTTTGATCAACGTTACAGGTGAGGTCATCACTATCTGTCAGCCATAAAGTGGTGTCATCTGCACTGGTGTTGTACTTAGTGGGACTCAGGTACAGTGGGCCAGGTCCTCTTGAAAGCGATTAAAAATAAAATAGTTCATATTTATGTTTAGACTTCGTAAAACACTTAGAAAATAAATGTGTACAGGATACAAGACAATTAGCAGTCGCTACTTAGTTTTCAGAATGGATGGCCGCCATATAATGTAATGACTAATACTATTTAAAAAGATGTACAAACATTATTTTGTTAGCTTTTTGGCACACTCATTTGTATTGGTAGTTGAGCCCAAACCATCCACTGGCACACTTTATTGAGCACAGACCATTGACGTCACATGACCCACTTGAATCGCAGTGACATAAGTACTGACAGTTTGAGCCAAACCACCATGTGCTGCAGGCTTTATGCACTTTGTTTAACACATAAAATCACTTATTAGTAAATTGTTTTAGTAAGTTGTATTTATAAATGTATTAGTAAATTATATTAGTCAATTGTATTGGTAGTAAAAATACAATAGTAAAATGAATTACTAAAATGTATTAGGAAAATGTATTAGTAAAATGCATTGGTAAACCCAATCTACATTTATCCTTTCTCCAACGAAAGCCATGCAGATCATAGAGATATGGAACTAATGAGTCATTAACATTGTCTTGATGATTAGTCTTAATATAATGTATTTGTCTCGTAATAATGAATGTATCGGTTTTCAATACCGATAAAAAATATTTTTAATGTTTAGATGTTCCTAAAAATTCCATACTCAAGATTTAAAATGAAGACAATACGTTCCCTTTGACCATAAATGTAACTAAAGACAGACGAATGGCAAGCTTACACTTTATTATGTTCGACACATTCAGGAGTGTTTGGTTACTACAACGCTCAGCTAGCCATACCTTTCCAAACTTAAGTATCCACTTAATAGCTG
>JAGDYQ010000161.1:477397-493815 GCA_021962125.1 Bulinus truncatus
ATAGATAGATAAATAGATAGATAGATAGATAGATAGATAGATAGATAGATAGATAGATAGACAGTCAGACAGACAGACAGATAGATAGATATATAGATAGACAGACAGACAGACAGACAGACAGACAGACAGACAGATAGATAGATAGATAGATAGACAGACAGACAGACAGACAGACAGACAGATAGATAGATAGATAGATAGATAGACAGACAGACAGACAGACAGACAGATAGATAGATAGATAGATAGATAGATAGATAGATAGATAGATAGATAGATAGATAGATAGATAGATAGATAGATAGATAGATAGATAGATAGATAGATAGATAGATAGATAGATAGATAGATAGATTCGCAAAGGATAAAAGTTTGAGAACCGCAGATCTAGAGCACGTGACAACATAACATTTGTCACAAGGTATAGGGTGGAACTTGTGACGCGCCAACTCTACAGCCGTGTTTATAATGAGTGAGTGTTAAAGGGGGATCTGACAGCCTGATGGAGGGGAGGATCTGACAGACTTATAGGGGGATCTGACAGCCTGATGGAGGGGAGGATCTGACAGACTTATAGGGGGATCTGACAGCCTGATGGAGGGGAGGATCTGACAGGCTTATAGGGGGATCTGACAGCCTGATGAAGGGGAGGATCTGACAGGCTTATAGGGGATTCTGACAGCCTGATGGAGGGGAGGATCTGACAGAATTATAGGGGGATCTGACAGCCTGATGGGAGGATCTGACAGCCTGATGGGGGGATCTGACAGCCTGATGGGGGGATCTGACAGCCTGATTGAGGGGAGGATCTGACAGACTGATGGAGGAGGATGCCAGCGGCTGATAGGGGATCTGACAGCCTGATGGGGGATCTGACAGCCTGATGGGGATCTGACAGCCTGATGGGGGGATCTGACAGCCTGATGGGGGATCTGACAGCCTGATGAAGGGGAGGATCTGACAGGCTGATGGGGGAGGATCTGACAGCCTGATGGGGGGATCTGACAGCCTGATGGGGGGATCTGACAGCCTGATTGAGGGGAGGATCTGACAGACTGATGGAGGGGAGGATCTGACAGCCTGATGAAGGATCTGACAGCCTGATGGGGGATCTGACAGCCTGATGGGGGATCTGACAGCCAGATGGGGGGATCTGACAGCCCTGATGCAGAGATCTGCTGAGCCTGATGAGGGGGAGGATCCTGACAGGTATCTGATGGGGGGGAGGATCTGACAGCCTGATGGGGGGGGAGGATCTGACGGCCTGATAGGGGGATCTGACAGCTTGATGGAAGGATCTGACAGCCTGATGGGGGATCTGACAGCCTGATGGGGGGAGGATCCGGCAGCCTGGTGGGGGAGGATCTGACAGCCTGATGTGGGGATCCTGACGGCTTGATGGGGGATCCTGACAGCCTGATGGGGGATCCTGACAGCCTGATGGGGGATCTGACAGCAGCTGATGGGGGAGGAATCTGACAGGCTGGATGGGGAAGGATCTGACAGCCTGATGGGGGGATCTGACAGCCTGATGGGGGATCTGACAGCCTGATGGGGGGATCTGACCAGCAGGCTGATGGGGGGAGGATCTGACAGGCTGATGGGGGGAGGATCTGGCAGGCTGATGGGGGGAGGATCTGACAGGCTTATGGAGGGGATCTGACAGCCTGATGGGGGGATCAAGCAGACCTGATGGGGGATCTGACAGGCTGATGGGGGGATCTGACAGGCTGATGGGGGGATCTGACAGCCTGATGGGGGGATCTGACAGCCTGATGGGGGGATCTGACAGCCTGATGGGGGGATCTGACAGCCTGATGGGGGGATCTGACAGGCTGATGGGGGGATCTGACAGCCTGATGGGGAAGGATCTGACAGGGCTGATGAGGAGGAGGATGCTGACAGCCCTGAGTGGGGGGAGGATCTGGACAGGGGACCCTGATGGGGGAAGGGATCTGACAGGCTTGTGGGGGATCTGACAGGACTGATGGGGGATCTGACAGCCACAGTGGGGGGGATCGACAGCCTGATGGGGGATCTGACAGGACTGATGGAGGGGAGGATCTGACAGCCTGATGGGGAGGGATCCGGCAGGCTGATGGGGGGAGGATCAGGCCTGATGGAGGGGATCTGACAAGGCCCTAAGATGGGGGAGGATCTGACAGAGCACTGAGTGGGGGGTCTGACAGCCTGATGGGGGATCTGACAGCCTGATGGGGGGATCTGAGCAGGCTGATGGGGGGAGGATCTGACAGCCTGATGGAGGGGAGGATCTGACAGGCTTAAAGATAAATGGAGGTAAGACAAGAGATCTGACAGGACTTATGGAGGATCTGACAGCCTTATAGGGATCTGACAGGCTGATGGGGGGATGTGTCAGCCTGATGGGGGGAGGATCTGACAGATTTGATGGGGGGAGGATCTGACAGGCTTATGGGGGGTCTGGCAACCTTATAGAGGGGGATCTGACAGCCTGATGGGGGGGGAGGATCTGACAGGCTGATAGGGGGGAGGATCTGACAGGCTGATGGGGGAGGATCTGACAGCCTGATGGGAGGAGGATCTGACAGCCTGATAGGGGGATCCTGACAGCCTGATGGGGGGATCTGACAGCCTTATGGGGGGATCTGACAGGCTGATGGGGGGAGGATCTGACTAGGCTTATGGGGGGAGGATCTGACAGGCTTATAGGGGGATCTGACAGCCTTATGGGAGGAGGATCTGACAGGCTGATGGGGAGAGGATCTGACAGGCTTATGGGGGGATCTGACGGCCTTATGGGGGGATCTGACAGCCTGATGGGGGAGGATCTGACAGCCTGATGGGGAGGAGGGATCTGACAGGCTGATGGGGGGAGGATCTGACAGGTGATGGGGGGATCTGACAGCTGATGGGGGGATCTGACAGCCTTATAGGGGATCTGACAGCCTTATAGGGGATCTGACAGGACTGATGGGGGGAGGATCTGACAGGACTTATGGGTAAGGATCTGACAGGCCTCAGAAGAGTTCTGACAGCCTGAGTGGGAGGATCTGAGCGGCAGGCTGATTGGGGAGGATCTGACAGAACAGTGGGGGATCTGACAGGCTGATGAGGGGATCTGACAGCCTGATGGGGGATCTGACAGCCTGATGGGGAGGGGAGGATCTGACAGCCTTATTAGGGATCTGACAACCTTATAAAAAGGATCTGACAGGCTGATGGGGGAGAAGTCTGACAGCCTTATGGGTAAAAGATCTGACAGGCTGATGGGGGGATGTGTCAGCCTGATGGGGGAGGATCTGACAGGCTGATGGGGGGGAGGATCTGACAGGCTTATGGGGGGATCTGACAGCCTTATAGGGGGATCTGACAGCCTGATGGGGGGAGGATCTGACAGACTGATGGGGGGCGGATCTGACAGGCTGATGGGGGGAGGATCTGACAGACTGAGTGGAGGGGAGGATCTGACAGGACTTATAAAAGGAGGATCTGACAGCCTGATGGGGGATCTGACAGCCTGATGGGGATCTGTCAGCCTGATGGGGGGAGGATCTGACAGGCTGATGGGGGGAGAATTTGACAGGCTTATGGGATCTGACAGCTTATAGGGGGGATCTGACAGGCTGATGAAGGGGAGGATCTGACAGGCTTATGGGGGATCTGACAGCCTGATGGGGGGAGGATCTGACAGACTGTTGAGGGGGAGAGATCCTGACAGCCTGATGGGGAGGATCTGACAGCCTTATAAGGGGATCTGACAGGCTGATGGGGGGAGGATCTGACAGCCTATGGGGGGAGGATCTGACGGCCTGATGGGGGGGAGGATCTGACAGCCTGATGGGGGGGTCTGACAGCCTGATGGGGGGAGGATCAGGCAGCCTGATGGGGGGAGGATCTGACAGACTGATGGGGGTAGGTGACAGCCTGATGGGGGGATCTGACAGCCTGATGGGAAAAGGATCTGACAGCCTGATGGGGAGGATCTGACAGCCTGATGGGGGGGAGGATCTGACAGCCTGATGGGGGGATCTGACAGCCTGATGGGGGGGAGGATCTGACAGGCTGATGAGGGGAGGATCTGACAGCCTGATGGGGGGATCTGACAGCCTGATGGTAAGGATCTGACAGCCTGATGGGGGATCTGACAGCCTGATGGGGGGATCTGACAGGCTGATGGGGAGGATCGGACAGGCTGATGGGGGGAGGATCTGACAGGCTGATGGGGGGAGGATCTGACAGCCTGATGGAGGGGAGGGATCTGACAGGCTTATGGCAAGGATCTGACAGCCTGATGGGGATCTGACAGCCTGATGGGGGATCTGTCAGCCTGATGGGGGGAGGATCTGACAGGCTGATGAGGGAAGATCTGACAGGCTTTTTCCGGGAGTGTCTGACAGCCTGATGGAGGAGGATCTGACAGGCTTGATAGGGGGGATCTGACAACGGCACCCTTAGGATCTGACAGCCTGATGGGGGATCTGACAGCTTGATGGAGGAGGATCTGACAGGCTTATAGAGAGGATCTGACTCTTATAGGGGGATCTGACAGCCTGATGGGGGATCGGGCAGCCTGATGGGGGGGATCTGTCAGCCTGATGGAGGAGGATGCTGACAGCCTTATTAAAAGGGATCTGACAGCCTGATGGGGGATCTGACAGCCTGATGGGGATCTGACAGCCTGATGGGGGAGGATCTGACAGCCTGATGGGGGATCTGACAGCCTGATGAGGAGGATCTGACAGCCTGATTGAGGATCTGACAGCCTGATGGGGGATCTGACAGCCTGATGGGAAGGATCTGACAGCCTGATAGGGGAGGATCTGACAGGCTGATGGGGATCTGACAGCCTGATGGGGAGAGGATCTGACAGCCTGATGGGGGAATCTGACAGCCTGATGGGGGGATCTGACAACCTGATGGGGGGATCTGACAGCCTGATGGGGGGAGGATCTGACAGCCTGATGGGGGGGAGGATCTGACAGCCTGATGGGGGATCTGACAGCCTGATGGGGGGATCTGACAGGCTGATGGGGGGGAGGATCTGACAGCCTGATGGGGGGGAGGATCTGACAGCCTGATGGGGGGAGGATCTGACAGCCTGATGGGGGGATCTGACAGCCTGATGGGGAGATCTGACAGCCTGATGGGAAGGATCTGACAGGCTGATGGGGGAGGGATCTGAGCAGGCTGATGGGGAGGATCTGGCAGGCTGATGGGGGGAGGATCTGACAGACTTATGGAGGATCTGACAGCCTGATGGAGGGGAGGATCTGAGGAGCAGGCTTATAGGGGGATGCTGACAGCCTGATGGGGGGATCTGACAGCCTGATGGGGGGGGATCTGACAGGGCTGATGGGGGAAGGATCCAGAGCAGGCTGATGGGGAGGGAGGATCTGACAGGGCTGATGGGGGGAGGATCTGACAGGCTGATGGGGGGGAGGATCTGACAGGCTTATAGGGGGATCGGCAGCCTGATGGGGATCTGACAGCCTGATGGGGAGGATCTGTCAGCCTGATGGAGGGGAGGATCTGACAGCCTTATAGGGGGATCTGACAGCCTGATGGAGGGGAGGATCTGACAGCCTGATGGGGGGATCTGACAGCCTGATGGAGGGGAGGATCTGACAGGCTTATAGGGGGATCTGACAGCCTTATAGGGGGATCTGACAGCCTGATGGAGGGGAGGATCTGACAGACTTATAGGGGGATCTGACAGCCTGATGGGGTAGGATCTGACAGACTTATAGGGGATCTGACAGCCTGATGGGGGATCGGCAGCCTGATGGGATCTGACAGCCTGATGGGGGGAGGATCTGACCAGGCTGATGGGGGGAGGATCTGACAGGCTTATGGGGGGATCTGACAGCCTATATAGGGGGATCTGACAGCCTTATAGGGGGATCTGACAGCCTGATGGGGGGATCTGACAGCCTGATGGTGGGATCTGACAGCCTGATGGAGGGGAGGATCTGACAGGCTTATAGGGGGATCTGACAGCCTTATAGGGGGATCTGACAGCCTGATGGGGGATCTGACAGCCTGATGGGGGGATCTGTCAGCCTGTTGGAGGGGAGGATCTGACAGGCTGATGGGGGGATCTGACAGCCTGATGGGGGATCTGACAGCCTGATGGGGGATCTGACAGCCTGATGGAGGGGAGGATCTGACAGCCTTATAGGGGGATATGACAGCCTGATGGGAGGATCTGACATCCTGATGGAGGGGGAGGATCTGACAGGCTTATAGGGGGATCGTCAACTCTACAGCCGAATACTTATAGCCCCGCCCCCCCCCTTACCGGTCGCACTCTTTATAAAATGGCCCATACAGAACTCAATCCACTTCTTTTGAAAAGGAATATTTTTTTTATTCTTAAAATACTTACATCAATATCTATAGATATAAATAATTTGGTGAACTACCGTTATGAGTGGGAGGGGGGGGGGGTCGGTGGCATTTTGAGTTGTTTGTATTTAGTGAGTGGGGAGCGGGGGGATGAGGGGGGAGACAGTTATTGGTCGTAACGAAGCATGTCTGGTAATGTTATCATATATATATGTTAGTTTTGGAGAGGGGGGGGTACACTATTCGCACTAAGCGCAGGTTCAACGTTCATAAAACCTCAGGTAAATATGAGATGACCTTTTATGAAAGAAAATATGAACTGAAATGAGTTTTAAAATACCTTAGAGTTGCCAGAACATCTGCAGGGATAGCAGAAATATAAGTTTTAACTTGCCCAAACTGGCCAGACCACCAGGGGGTGTGTACTGTTGATCGTCCAGAATGGCAAGGCAAGAGGTTTTTCCTGCCACTCGGACAGAGGGGAGGGTGTAGTGTGCCTGCAACCCACAGTCCGAAATGGCATTCTGCGCAGGTGTGCTTGAGTTGGAAGGAGTGGAAGGGTGTTGTGTGCCGACCACATCCGTCACCACCGCCAGCTGTGAATACTACGGTCTCGGATAGTCCTCATTGACCACAGTACCACCACCGTCCCAAAAAGGTGGGTTTTTTTTAAATTCCTGACTAGAGAACCGTGATCTATTCCCCGTAGATCATGAAGAGTACCATTAAAATCATGCCAAAATATTTATGTGATTTATTTAGATTTCACATGGGAAAGTGCGGGTACATACTTGTAATTAGATATCGGGCGGGGGGGACCTACGACTTAGACCGTGCCTGCGACCATTAATGACTTTTAAATAGAATTTAAACAACTTAAGTTGTTATACTATGTAAGTACTCCGTGAGGACATTAAAAAATATATGGCGCATCTTTTAATTTTCCAACCAATGAAAACAATGGATGGTGTCTAAAATATGCATATAACGTATTTTATAAAAAAAAATTTAATACACAGTGTACTAGTATGTACATAGAGAGAGAGAGAGAGAGAGAGAGAGAGAGAGAGAGAGAGATTAACTCCCTTGGAACTAATTTTGGCAATTACAATTTTGAAAACTTGAACCAATCAAATTTTAAAATGTGTACAAAATGTTACAAGATGTGAAACGTCTCAACCGTTCATTGTGAACATAGCATATCTGATACAATCTAGCGAAACAGGGCCCGCCTTGCGAATTACGGGGCCCAATTTAACGGATACTTGCGAGATCCCAATTTTAATTTTTTTTACAATAACAACTATTACTATTTATTAGATCATGTAAATTTCGGGGCCCAATGCCAGGCTCCGGTGCATTCTTGAAAAATATTAAAAATGAAGTCGGGGAGGGCATACGACTTGTAAAGTGTCTAGGGCCCACGATGATCATAAAACGGCCATGCGGCCAGTCCAAAGTCATTTCGTCCCGGGGGGGGAACGTTCGAATTAGGATTCCCCCCTCCCTCACCCTAGTTTCGCCACTGTCTTTACATACGCCTGTGACTGCTATCGGAGTGTTGGCCACTAATTAAAGTTCAATAGCCACTTCTGTCCTGAGCCATCCTCTCTAGCGGCTTCCACCTGAACTACACACTGGTAATGACGGCTTCATGGTCGCGCCTTAATGTGTTTCTTGGTCGGCCTCTCTTTTCCCTTGAGGATTCCATCTCAATGCTTGCCCTCAGTGATGTTACTTGCTGGCTTTCCTAATGTGTGACCATGTAGGAGCTCATGGGAATATATGGGAGCTTATGGGAATTTTTTGGGAATATATTTGAGCTTATGGGAGTATGTGGGAGCTTATGGGAATATATAGGATCATATGGGAATATGTAGGAGCTCTTGGGAATATGTAGGAGCTTATGGGAATATTAGGAGCTTATGGAATATGAAGAAGCTTATGGGAATATGTGGGAGCTTAAGGAAATATGTAGGAGCTTATGGGAATATATGGGAGCTTATGGGAATTTTTGGGAGCTTATGGGAATATGTATGAGCTTATGGGAATATTAGGAGCTTATGGGAATATGAAGAAGCTTATGGGAATACGTGGGAGCTTAAGGAAATGTGTAGGAGCTTATGGGAATATATGGGAGCTTATGGGAATTTTTGGGAACTTATGGGAATATGTATGAGCTTATTGGAATATGTGGGAGCTTAAGGGATTATGTAGGAGCTTATGGGAATATGTAGGAGCTTATGGGAATATGTAGGAGCTTGTGGGAATATTAGGAGCTTATGGAACATGTGGGAGCTTATGGGAATATGTAGGAGCTTATGGGAATATTTGGGAGCTTATGGGAATTTTTGGGAACTTATGGGAATATGTATGAGCTTATTGGAATATGTGGGAGCTTAAGGGATTATGTAGGAGCTTATGGGAATATTTGGGAGCTTATGGGAATATTTGGGAGCTTATGGGAATATGTAGGAGCTTAAGGGAATATGTAGGAGCTTATGGGAATATGTAGGAGCTTATGGGAATATGTAGGAGCTTGTGGGAATATTAGGAGCTTATGGGAATACGTAGGAGCTTAGGGGAATATGTATGAGCTTATGGGAACATGTGGGAGCTTATGGGAATATGTAGGAGCTTATGGGAATATTTGGGAGCTTATGGGAATATTTGGGAGCTTATGGGAATATGTAGGAGCTTAAGGGAATATGTAGGAGCTTATGGGAATGTATGGGAGCTTATGGGAATATGTGCCAATTGATTCTACTCCTGTTTAGTATTTGTCGAATGGGACTATAGGCTTTGTGTTTATTTTCAACCACGTAAGGTCAAAATTTTACGCATCAGTAAATTCTACTATTATTTTTCAATAATTGAAACGGATCATAAGCTTCGTTTCAATTTTCTGCTATACAATGAACAACTGCCATGCATAATTAGATTCACCTCTATGTCAATTATCGAAAAAGAGAGATAAGGAAAGAGAGAGAGAGAGAAAGAGTGAAAGAATGGGAATATTTGGGAACATATGGGAATTTGCGGAAGCTTATGGGAATATGCGGTAGCTTATGGGAATATGTGAGATATAAATAAATAAGAAAGAGACGGAGAGAGAGAGAGTAAGAGCGAAATAAGGAGAAAGAGAGAGAGAGAATGGGAATATTTGGGAGCTTATTGCAATTTTTGGGAAATTATGGGAATATGTATGATGTTAAGGGAATATGTGGGAGCTTATGGGAATATGTGGGAGCTTATGGGAATATATGAGATATAAATAAATAAAGAAAGAAAGAAATATATATATATATATATATATATATATATATATATATATATATATACAGACAGAGAGAGAGAGAGAGAGAGAGAGAGAGAGAGAGAAAGAGAGCGAAATAAGGAGAAAGAGAGAGAGAATGGGAATATTTGGGAGCTTATGGGGTTATGTAGGAGCTTATGGGAATATGTGGGAGCTTATGGGAATATTTGGGAGCTTATGGGAATATGTAGGAGCTTATGTGAATATGTAGGAGCTTATGGGAATACGTAGGAGCTTATGGGAATATTTGGGAGCTTATGGGAATATGTAGGAGCTTATGGGAATATTTAGGTGCTTATGGGAATATGTAGGAGCTTATGGGAATATGTAGGAGCTCTTGGGAATATGTAGGAGCTTATGGGTATATGTTGGGGCTTATGGGAGTAAGTGGGAGCTTATGGGAATATGTGCCAATTGATTCTACTCCTGATTACTATTTGTCGAATGGGACTATGGGCTTTGTGTTTATTTTCAACCTCGTAAGGTCAAAATTGTATGCATCAGTAAATTCTACTCCTATTTTTCTATAATTGAAACGGACTATACGTTTTTGTTTCAATTGTCTGCTATATAATGATGAACTGCCATGCATAAGTAGATTCAACTCTATGTCAATTGTCGAAAAAGAGAGATAAGGAAAGAGAGAGAGAGAGAGAGAGAGAGAGAAAGAGAGAGAGAGAGAGAATGGGCCCACCCATCCACCCCATCTCCTCTTAAACTGAAACTTGGCCGGTCCATCCCAAAAGGCAGGCATTGCTGATGGTGAAGAATGTTCATAAGGCAGCTGTTGGTGAAGGTATGAACTCTCTTGGTGTCAACTCCATGACGGGTCCTGCGCCTAAAGGGAAGGTCCAGTGATAGGGGTGTTTTTTTTTTTGGTACGATATTTTAGCCCAAATTAATAATCTATGCCCTGCCATTCAGTCTCGCTTTATAGGGCCCCGTGCTATGCTAAGGCCGCCACATGCCTAGGCCTATGTGCAGCCCCGTAGCGTGAATATTCTACAGCAGGGGCCAGGCATTCTACAGCAGGGGCCATGCAATAGCAGGGGGTGGCCAGGTAGTACACTTTACTAATTAGAGCGAATAAGCAGAGGGGGCCAGACAAAACGCAGAAGGGGGGGCCGCCCCCCTTGCCCCTTCCCCCGCAAGCTACGGGCCTGCCTATGTGTTGACATGTGTGTAATTAAATAACTATGCCTAAATGTTGGCTTGATTTCATTTTCATTTTCCCCCACAAGGAAAAAAACAGTAAAAGTATGGGGTAAAATATTATTTGTTACAATAGAACAATGTGACCTACATATTGGTTGTTGTTAGATTAGTTTAGTACAGTCGGTTTCATTACAACGTTAAGAGAGAAAAGGGGAGAGAGAAAGAGAGGGACATGGGGGGGGGGGGGGTCGGGGAGTGAAGGAGAGAAAAGGAAGGAGGAAGTGAATGACAGAGAGGGGGGAGGGAGTTAGAGAGGGAAAGAGAGGGAGTGAGAGAGAGTGAGGGCGTGAGAGAGAGAGAGAGAGAGAGAGCGAGAGAGAGAGAGCGAGAGAGAGAGAGAGAGGGAGCTCAGTGCTTAAAACTAAGGCAGTGCTTCTATGTTTAGTGTATAAAGGTAGACCGGGTGTTAAAACTCATACAGGCATTGCCACCCAGGCGGGGCATTCGATATTCCAGACTAACAAGGCAGACGCGGGGCATTCGATATTCCAGACTAACAAGACAGACGCGAGGCATTCGATATTCCAGACTAACAAGACAGACGCGGGGCATTCGATATTCCAGACTAACAAGGCAGACGCGGGGCATTCGATATTCCAGACAAACAAGACACAGACTGAGAAACTTTTTTTTTAAAAAGAGGGGGAAATTAGACAAGCAAAAAGACAGATTGATAAAAATAGATTTAGATATATCAAAGCTACGTTGATTTATTGTCAGCTGTTATAGGCAGACAATGTGAGGGCTGTGACATGAAAAACTGCCACACTTTGATCGTACTATGGCCTGAATTGTGAAGTGATTACCTTACTATCTGTGCTGAGCACACGGTCTTTCACATTACTTATATAAAGATACTGTTATTTCTTTATTTTCTAAAAAAAAAAAATAAGTCGAGTAACCGCATTACTAAACCAAGTGACTTCAGTCTACAAGATTAGGTAAGGTACTTGGTTTTTATTATAATGTTGGGTATTCAGTTCAAGAAATAGTTTACCTGCAGATTAATATGTATTGGCTAGTCAATCGTGTAGCTCACTTGATTTCGTTACATTATGAGATGTCAAAAAGCTCGTCCCGTTGACGGGGAGTTGAATTAAAATCAGTAAACAGGGCATGTCCGTTTAATGGGTCAGTCCTTAAGATGTCAATTGCTATTGATCGCGTTTGTTGTTGAATGCTGAGACAGTTTTATTGTATAATGTGTAAGGCGAACTACATAACCCCCTTAACAAACTAAAGGCCAGCATCAAGATGGCAGAAATCCGAACACTTGACAGTGACGCTAAACATTGAGAGAGGAGGGTGCGGGGGGTGGAGGGGCGGGGGTGGAGGGGGAGGTGGGCGTCACCTTCGAAATATATTATTGTTTGTTAATCGGGAAAAGTGGAGAAGAGTAGTATGGCAGGCCAGGGCCCTAAATGGGCTGTAGAGCCAAAGGAAGAAGAAGAATTTATTTACGCAATTTGGGTAAATAGGGTAAAGGGCCCCCCAGCAGTGATAGTTTGTTTGTCAGTGGTTCCTAGATATTCTGGCTGTGGCCCGGGCCCCATGTGTCCGCATCATTGACGTCATGGCTGCCTGAGTGCAAGTGCCCGCACAAGTTTATGTGAACTTTACGTCGTCCGCCCATTTGAGTGATGGTCGTACAATGAAGTACAGTTACCTTAGCCCTTAGGGCCCATCGGGGAAGATGAAATGTTTTTGTTGCCATGTGTTGAGGACCCCTATGAGGGTGCCCTTGGCTTGTTGCTAAGAGTATGAGGGCTGACTCAATGATGACCCGTATTTGTATTTGTGTTTCTACCACACATAGTCTCACCAGCAATTAAACGTAAAACAAGTGACGATGATCAATTCAACAAGTCGTGTGTACAACACCAAGATATATTTTATTTATACAAAGGCACCAGTCCGTAACAGGGATCTGGTGACTTATCATAAGCAAAGATAATCCAAACTGCAGCAAAATAATCCAATATAAAATGAATAAGGGGAACAATGACGTTATCACTAGTTAACTCTCTTTCTATTTTTTTCTCACTTCTCTCAATCAGAGACACCTCAATCGACTCTCGGTCGAATGTCTCTCACAAATCGACTCTCTCCACTCAGTCGAATTTCGGCTCGACACGACCCGGACCACCGGTCGAATGTCGTTAAAACTCTCTTACGTTACTAAAAACTTTCTTACATGTGACCCTTGGCCAATCAATTATCTCCGCTCCTTGCCCTGTCAATCAGGGGGGAGGTGGAGGTATCTACCCGGCTTTGATGGGGGGGGGGGGAGAAGTACGTCACACTGACAAAGACAGAAGTAACTGGACATCCGTCCCTTTGTCGGCTTTTGAACAGGAGCCCAGTGGTCAGAGAGAATCCCCCGTGGAATGTAACGTATTTCTGCCAACCGTGGCTTTGTTCGTCGACGGAGGTTCCGCTGACCACCTGCGAAATGACGCAATTACGGGGGTGGGGTAAAAGGGTGGAGAACTTGAGAACGGGAACGTATACTACTATACATTGTATAATATACGTCTTAATTTTAGTAATACTATTAAGTCAAGGGTTGGAATAAAGGGGATGGTTTCGACAGATTAGTCACAACCCGTGACACCATGGCATCATAAGGATATTGTGGCCAGCACAACACCCATATTCTTCATATATTTATGTACAAATTCATGTATATATTTATGTATAAATTCATGTATATATTTATGTATATATTTATGTATATATTTAAGTATATATTTATGTATATATTTATGTACATATTTATGTATATATTTAAGTATATATTTATGTATATATTTATGTACATATTTAAGTATATATTTATGTATATATTTATCTATGTATTTATGTATGTATTTATCTATATATTTATGTATATATTCATGTATATATTTATCTATATATTTATCTATATATTTTTGAGCCTAGCTCAAACAGTGGGTTGTGCTAGTCTGACTCAAAGCGCTTCAGATTTTCGTGATATGCATACATAATGTGTTCTTGATGGTCGTGTGATATATTTTCATGACCAGTTAGGGCCGCTTTATCAACTAGGCACAGTAGGCACTGTGCCTAGGGCCTACGGACTTTTCAAGGGCCTACGAAAGCCAGAACATAAAGTGAAAACAAGTTCAGAATGCCAGTAAAATTTAATAATGTTTGTATTAAAGTAACTATATATAACCGTGTGAGATGAGCACCTGAGCAAGTCAAGCTGCAGTGCTGTAGATCTGTAAATTACAGTATGTTAACTTTTCGGCTCTTTGTCTTAGCAAAGTCACATATGACGTCCTCAAATGTCATTTCCCTCATCAAATCCTTTTCAATTGAAAGTAATGCCAGGGAGGATAGTCGTGTTTGTCCCATCGTTGACCGAAGATACGTTTTTATCAATTTGAGTTTAGAAAAGGAACGTTCCCCTTCAGCACTTGTTCCAAAAATTGAAAGATAGATCCGGAAAGCAATATTTACATTTGGAAAACTTGTCACCAACCTATTCTGTATTTGTGCTGTAAGCATTTCAGCCACAGTTTTCTTGTCAGCAAACATCCGTGAGAACAAAAGAAATTCATTAGTAAATGCCTCTTCCAGATCTGATGGGTACATCTCAATTAGTGACTTGGCTTTCGAAACTGTTTGATCAGTTGACAGAGATCTGTCCAGAAGAAAGTTGAACCTTTCATGTAGTGTTGTGTAGGCTGCTCGCCGTTTTCCCATCTCAGTAATAAGTCTATCTATGATAACATAAAAAGACTGAGTACGGAATTTTTCACTAGGACTCATACCTAAAACCGGATCATTATCATCCACAACTTCATCATGAAATCGGTGTCGCTGTCGTTTACGTTGTGTACATTCTTTATAGTCCTTTTGTGAGAGCTGTTTTGCTATACCTTCGAACATTTCAAATTTATCGCATGTATCATGAAAGTTAAGAAAAAGACTTTTATACAAGTTGATGATGGTCTTTAACTCAATTTTCGTTAACTCAATTTCAGGCTCCTGTAGAGCTTTGTTGACAATATCAATTTTTTGGAGAAAGTCTTTCCAAATCACACACATTAATGCTGTCTCGAAATGGTCCAACATCTTTATGAGTGATTTGGTTTCATGCACATATGCTGGTGGTTGAAGTTCGCTCGTAGCAACATCAGACAATGCTTGTCGAATTTCCTTATAATTGGCATAAAAAGTTCTAGTAGCGTCACTTCGTGCTGACCACCTTGTTGCTGATGGCTCTTACAACATAAAAGGGTTTTTTCTTTCACGCTCTCTGTCAATTTTAACCATCGCTGCGGTGAAAGCGAAAAAAAAAAAAACTTGTAGACTGACTGAACAAAAGCAAAACAGTTGACTATAGCTGAACAGCTCTCCACAGCAGATGAGCTAACCAAATTTAAGCTTTGGGCAGCGCATGGCACCCACTCCGCTAATTTATTAATCTCTTTAAATCTAACTTCTTCTCCAGAATAAATTTCATTCATATTACTCGCATTTCCATAGGACTGCGATCTGCTATTGTCGATATCTATACCATGAAATCTGAAGTACTTACCATCAGATGGCAAAGGTATTTACATCGTGTTATTCAATAGGAATGAACAGAAGAAAACGCTCTACAACAGTTTCACTTTTGAGAACATAGCGAACAACAACTATCAGCTAATCCACATGACTGATGTCAGAAGTGGAATCGATACTGATCCATCATATTTAGTATTCTTAATTTCAGACAGTATCTGCGTCAATACTTTGGATCCCATTGACTCAATAAATTCATCACATATACAGGCAGAAAGAAATGATACATTCCCGATTCCAGGGTTTTCATGTCTCTTAATGTGTTCCTTTAGAAAGGGATCAAATTCAGCTAAAATGACAATGTAACCAAGATAATTTCCATTGTTATAACAGTTATGTAAATGGCTGTCACCGCGAAAAGCTAACTCTTCTGAAAGAAATCTTATCACAGCAACTATTCACTTAAGAAGATCAGTCCAGTATATGCACATAATTTTGCTTCTACTTTTGCAGCTTTTTGTCAATTCTAGATGCTTGTTGACATTCTAACATCCTTGACAGAGCAGCAATGTGATCCTTCGACTTCTCATGTGATGTAATCCTTGCGATGGCTTTTTTTTCCAGTCAACTAAACCTTCGATAAACTGATTTGAAAAACCGGCGTTGTTGTCAAACAGCTTGAACACATAACAAAACACTTTACCCGTTGAATGAGAATAGAGAAGCCAGTCTCGCGTGACAATTTCACCTTTTGTAAACGTTCTAGCAAAATATTTTCTGCGTGCATATCTGATCTTGTCACCAAATGGTCTACCCTTTAATGTAAGAATGTGACTCCAAATTTTGTTAAGAAAGATGTTCAGCATAATAACTTCTTAGATGTACAGTTTTCTCCCAATCAGCTGGATCACTTGAATAACTGTATTCTTTGTCATGCAGCTCATGCTTCAAACAGGCATCTCCTACTGACCCCTACATACAGAGTCTGTAGGCAAATCAAATACAGCAGCTACAGCATGAC